>JAJIBD010005608.1:0-29994 GCA_021461705.1 Cryptotis parvus | reverse complement strand
ATTATTCCAAAATAAAGTCACAGAAAGAAGTTGCAAACTACTGTTAAAATCTCTTACACTTGGTTCACTTATAATAATAATCTTGCCTTGCAGCCTGTTGATTTTATAACTGAAGATAAACTCTTTTTAATAAAAAGGTGAACTCCGGATATGGTGTTCTATGACAAAGATGATTTAACAATTAATGAGTTTTCTACTATTTCTTGTTTATAGATATTTTAAAAAACTTTGACAGGAAAAATCTTGGCTGCTACAGATTCATTATACGGTACTTAATAATCTAGACTTTCACTATAGTGTTCATTACAAAAAGGTTTACTAAATCAATGAAAAAAGTTTTTCTGATGATTCTGTTCACAGGATAAGACACTGGAATGTAGTCATAATTGCTTTATGACACTCAACACTCTGAGACTCCTAAAAGAGTGCTCACTACAAAAAATTTAATAATTTGCAAAAAATATTTTTCTCTAAAATTTCTATTCACAGGAACGGATGCTTTCTCACCATCATTTATACTGACTTTATATTCTGAAGTGCTTGATTCATTACCATTTATCACCCTAGATGGGTCATATATACAGCTGTAATATACTGATCAATCAAATGTGTGTATGCACACATGTGGTGGCCACCATTATGTTTGTGATTAATGTTATGTCTATGTTATACCTAAACTACTATTTTCTCAATTTCTGACCACTAAAAACCTCTATTGGATTCATCAGCTCCATCGCTGATCTACTAGACTCATCAGTTTTGGATTCATCAATTCTCATACTTATCTCACTGCTCCACCTGCATTGGAGCTTCTTTATGTTCTTCTCTCAAGTCCAGACTTGGATTTCTGCCAAACCCCTGATGATCTCTATTTGTGACTAATTATGAAAAGTGTTTTTGTCTCACTTAAGATGAGGTACAGGTATGGCTTCCAGTGCTAATGTTCCCTTACTAATAATGAATTGCAAGACATCTGTTCCAGTGTTCCAGAAACCCATTCCAGCATTCCAGATGCCTATTCCAGTGCTCCAGATACACACACTAATGTTCCAAACACCTGTTCTAGTGCTCCAGAGACCTGTCCTGTGCTCCAGACATCTGTTCCAATGGTCCAGATTCCTGTTCCAGTACTCCTGATAATTCATTGAACTCCTAATGATTGCTCTCCTGAGACTCATTCCCATTTTCACCGATGTTGGTGTTCCAGAATCAGTTCTTCAGACAAGGTTCTTCAGACCTTGTTCTTCAGACCTTGTTCCAGACATGTGACTTAATATAAGACATGGGAGATTGACTCACTAATTTAGGGGCAACATAGGTTCTAATTTATGTTGTAGACTGGATCCACTGGGATGAACCCAGAGCCACAGCAGAGCCTGGCAAGCTACCTCTGGTGTATTTGGTATGCCAAAAAGAGTAACAATAATGGATCTCATTCCCAATGAAGACATTACTGGTGCCCGCTCGAGCAAATTGATGAACAATGGAAGTCAAGTGACAAGTGCCAAATGGAGCAGTGAAATGATTTAACTAAATTGAAAAAAAATTCTGGCAAAGTCTAAAAAAAGTCTATATCTTCCACTGGATGAATCATATTTTGCATGTACTCACTGTATTAAATACATTAAATTAGAAATGAACAGAAGAAATGAACAGAAGAATGAATAAAAATGAAAAAAGAATGAAAAAGAAATGAATGAAAAAGAATTTTGGATTCATCAATTCTCATACTTGAAAATTAATGAAAAAGAATGAAAAAAACAGAATGAAAAAAGAAATGAACAGAAGACTCCAAAAAGAAGAAATTCGAATGGCCAAAAGGCATATGAAAAAGTGCTCTTCATCATTAATCATCAGGGAGATGTAAATCAAAACAACAATGAGGTACCATCTCACACCACAGAGACTGGCACACATCAAAACAGCAAGAACAACTGGTGCTGGCGTGGATGAGGGGAAAAAGGTGGGAGTGCCGATTGGTCCAGCCCTTTTGGAAAACAATATGGGCATTCCGCCGAAAACTAGATATTGAGCTCCCATTTGAGTCAGCAATAGCACTCCTGGGAATATATCCTAGAGACCGAAAAACACATAGCAGAAACACTATCTGCACTTCTTTATTCATCGCTGCGTTATTCACAATAGCTAGAATATGGAAACAACCTAAGTGCCTGAGAACACAGGACTGGCTAAAGAAACTGCGGTACATTGGGGCCGGAGCGATAGCCCAGCGGGTAGGGCGTTTGCCTCGCACAAGGCTGACCCATGCCGGCCCTGGGTTTGATCCCCCGGCATCCCATATGGTCCCCCGAGCACTACCAGAAGTAATTCCTGAGTGCAGAGCCAGGAGAAACCCCTGAGCATTGCCGGGTGTGACCCAAAAAGCAAAGAAAAAAAAAAAGGAAAATAAAGAAAGAAAAAAAAAAAGAAACTGCGGTACATCTACATGATGGAATACTATGCAGCGGTCAGAAAAGACGAAATTGTGAAATTTACCTGCATGGATGGGCATGGAGACTATCATGTGAGTGAAATTAGTCAGAAGGAAAAAAGACAGATATAGAATGACTGCATTCATTGATGGGATATAAATATATACCAGTGTTTAACTGAGTGTGGCAATGGTAATGTCAAACTAGAACTCACCATTGAATATACAAAAGAGACTTACATGATAAAGCCTAAATGTCTGCAGAGATAGCCTCAATGTGTAAAAGAAGGGGTAGAGAGATGCAGAGACAGAGAGAGAGACGACAGAGAGAGAAAGAGAGGAAACAGGGCTGCCTGCTATTGAGGCAGCCTGGGAGGTGGGTGGGAGGGGGCGTGGTACATTGGTGATGGAAATGGGGCACTGGTGGAGGGATGGGTGCTGGAATACTGTATTACCAAGAACCAATTATGAACACCTTTGTAATTGTATGTTTCACTGAGGTATAATAAAAAATAAATAAATACATTAAATTAAAGGGTGATTTTAATTTTTTGGTAGTATTTATAGGTACCCTTATCCTGGATTTATCAGCCTAATCTACACTGATATTTAAAGTAGCTTTAAACATTTGATATAGCATAGAATTTAAAATAATGGGGTTTGAGTCTCACATTTTTAGGCCTTCATTTTTGTTAATAAAGCATATTATTCTGGGAAACAATAATATGCACTTGAGCTGATTTGATATGATATCAAATTATGGGAGATTTTAATTGACCATGAAAATCCATTACACTGCCACAAAAGGGCCAATCAGTCAAGACATGGTGGTAGCGAGTAAAGAGCTTTACCAACAAGAGCTGGCAAGTTGGAGGATGGAACTCATGTTCCTCCAAAATCATCTTGTCACGAAAAGCAATTTTGTAGGAAAATAAATAAGGAAGCAGATTTTTAGGGAAGAAAGACTACAGACTCTTGGGTGCCAGTGAGATCA
The DNA here is from genome assembly GCA_021461705.1 of Cryptotis parvus. Taxonomy (NCBI): domain Eukaryota; kingdom Metazoa; phylum Chordata; class Mammalia; order Eulipotyphla; family Soricidae; genus Cryptotis; species Cryptotis parvus. The sequence continues at coordinate 26,569 of JAJIBD010005608.1, read as the reverse complement.
ATACCTTCCCTCATAAACTAACATATGAGGAGAATTATAATGTGACGGCAAATAAACATATCTCAATAAGATTCCCACCCTCTTAACCTTGAGTACAAGATGAGGGGCACATTCTCAATGCTATCAACCAACTCTGCCCAGACAAGTTTCTGGTTTCTAATACTGAATTCAACTTTCTTTCTTTGGGGCAGCTTCATGTTCAGCTATTTTAAAGAGTGTTGTTAAATTTTGGGTGCCTCAAAGTGAAGCAAAAAGATAAAAAGAAAGGACCTCATTGCATATCTGAAATGTATTAAAACCTTAGCTGTCCCTGGCCATCAATTTTGGAACTACTGATTATTTGAACTGCACTCAGTTTGATAGTTCTATAGAAAATAATTTTGTTTATATTTTGCTTAACTCAAATTTCTATATCAGAATAGACATTTTCTCAACTTCCTCATTTTAATAGTTTTGAAGCACATTTATTCATTTTTTTTTTTGTGTTTTTTGTTTGTTTATTTATTTTCCTTTTTGGGTCACACTTGGTGATGCTCAGGGGTTCCTCCTGGCTCTGCACTCAGGAATTTCTCCTGGAGGGATCATATGGGATGCCGAGGATTGAACCCAGGTTAGCCAAGTGCAATGCAAATGCACTGCCCACTTTCCTTTTTGCCTGATTTTTTTAAAAGTTCTTGCATAGTTGTAAATTTACTGAAAATATAAAGCTAAATATGCGGTCTTGGGAAATTGATAGTAAATGGTGGCGCTACTTTTGCAAATTGGAGTTTAAGAGATTTCCTTTTTGGTGGCAGACCATTTCTCATTTTACTGTAATCTCAAAATATTTTTTGGATTAATTCAGTGCATTGGTTTTCACATTTTGAATGTTAACAGTTTTTATACTATAGTATAAATTCAGGTAGCACTTTAGTAACAAGTGCAGAGGTGGAGCTCCAGCAATGTAAGAGCCAGTTCTTCTGAGAAAGAAATTTTAGTACAAGAAACATTCAATTAGATTTCAAGGTGGCTTGTGTGGCTTGTCAAAAAAATGTGCTGCCAATAAACTGGAGGTGCAAACAACAGACTATTGGAGTCAGTCAAGAGGAGACAGATAAGATTGACAACATTGCTGACTGTGCTAAAAGGAGAAACGATTAAAGGAGATGAAAGCTTTTTCAAGTATATTTGAGAGAGAGAAACAGAGAGAGAAAGAGAGAGAGAGGATCAATGAATAGGGGAGTGAGGAATCTATGTTAGCTAAAGTGGCTCAAGACTGAAGTGATTCTAAAAATCTGTGTCTGACAATGTGCCGACACATTTTGGGCAATTGGGACATAATGAAAACCTGGTTTATTAGAAATTAATTTAGGCAACTCGATGGCAATTCTGCATACTAATAGAACTTAAAATCCTAAACACGTCTTCTGCTACTTATACTAAAATGTTTATGAAGTAATTTACCATCTAAGCTACTGCCATTATCTTATAGTGAAACATGAATCTGCTTTCGACCTATGGACACTCCCATGAAATTCAGAAACGAAAATAAGTAGAATTTATGAAGTCTCGAATGACTGATAAAAATATTGGGATTTCAGGACCAAAGTGATAGTGTGGCCAGTGGTATGGGCGTTTGCCTTGCATGTGGCCGATCCAGGTTCTATCCCCAGCATCCCATATGGTCCCCTGAACATAGCCAGGTATAATTCCTGAGTGTAGAGCCAGGAATAACCCCTGAGTATCGTCAGGTGTGACCCAAAAAGCACTGGTGTTTTATGATATTCTTGTCATTGATTTTTTTCACTGTCATCAATATCTGTTTTTTTTTTTGTATATAATAAAAATGATTATGCCATGACTCACAGACATGGGGCAGAGCTGCTACTTGCTCTCCCTGTGCCCAGCTGCTCACGAGATGCCCAGGAGGGATGGCGGGTTCTAGCCCTGGCCTGCCACCCTAGCAGAGCCTTGCAACAAGCCAGACGACCCCCCCACTCCATGAGGGCCTCCATTTTCCACATCCAGACTTCTCTCTCGTCAGAACTCCACCCAGCAGACCAGCCTATCATAGCCCGGCTCATGCGGCCACAAGCGGCTGCATGGTTCATCAATAAATGCTGGACTTAGAGATGACTACAAGTGTATGCTACCTGCACGGCAGAGCCTGGCAAGCTACCCGTGTTGTATTTGATATGCCAAATACCAGTAACAATTATAGACCTCATTCTGGAATGGATTGAGGCTCTTTATGTTCCTGGAGCAAGCAGATGCCCTTGGGCTCTACTAGCATGAGACAGGACATATGGAGATGTTACTGGGGCCAGGTCAAGCAAATTGATGATGAACAGGAAGACAGTGATACAGTGATACCATCTACAAACAATTGTAGTTCAAGAGAATCTAGCATGTGTCTTGAATAATGTGTTTGTGAAATAGATAATTAGGAAACAGAGTGGATTTAACCCAATAAGAATTAAATTATTCAGGAAACCCACAGAAAATATATAGATAAAAAGCTAAATGCTTTTATGTAAACAAGCTGTCTTAATCCCCTTTCTTACTAGTGTGACTCAATACCAATTGATAGAGCACCAACCTCAGCTGGCATAGACAGAGAGACAGAAGCAAGTAAAAGTGAAGGAAACAGAAGAAGTTTATTAGGGTGCACTCCCAGGCAGACGCTATTGACCTCTGGTGAGATGGGTAGAGCTGCACCTTGGGAGAGATTAAGCAGGATTTTTAAATTTTCTTAGGCTGGAAAAAGGAGCTAAGACCAGTGGAACCTGTGTGCTTTTTCTGGCTCCTGTTACCTGTAGGGGGTCAAAGTAAGGAAGCATAGAATGTGGCCTGGGAGCTTCCTGGTGCCAGATGGACCATGAGTCCTGTCTTCTGAGCTGGGGCCAATGTAATCTCTGATACCGGAAATGTTGCTGCCTCATCAGCCAATCGCCATTTGGTCCTAGTCACCATTTTGTGAGAGCAAACCTAACACCAATGGCTTAAGTGATCTGGACCTTATTTTTCTTATTTAAGATGGAAAAGCACAATTTGATTTATTTATTATAAGAACAAGACATGTAGTGTTCAAGAATGTCAGCTATTATTATTACAGCAAAGTCTTCTCGTATTCAGACAGAAAATCCTGGAATCTCAAGACTGCATTTGTGAAAGAGAGAAGAAGTGAGTTGACATGAGTTGAACTTACATAATATTTTAGGAATATGGTGACTCTATAAACAAGTTAAATCAATTTGATGTAAACAATGGGAGTTCCACATTCTGACATGTATCTTTATACCTCAGAAGTAGAGATTAAGCACTGAATTTTGCCTTATTCAAAAGAGTGCTGGGAAAACAATCAGAGTGAAAAATTGCAGTCATATTTGACAAACAGAAGATGGATCACTACACAGGGATCTTAAGAACTCATCTAATAGAGAACTAATAAAATTCACTTTGAAGGCATTGAATATTGTGAGTTGGGCTTTCCTGTCAGGGATGCTGCTGGGGTCCCCGACAGAGTCAGGACAGAAGTTCTCTTCTACCTCCGAGGACGCCAGAGGAACAGAGCGAAACCTCACGAGTTCGGTGCAGTTCCAAAAGGCTTTTAATAGTACAAAAAGTTCTTCCACCGCACTCCAATATAATGAACAAACTCTAGCTCTGGTCTGAACTTAGACCATACAAAAGAGCCTAAATTTCCCACCAAAGAGAGAGGATCTCACCCTAGATGTGTCCTACCCAGAAGAAGGAGCAAAAGGCCAAAGAGCAAAAGCCAAGGAGCAAAAAGCCAAGGAGCAAAAAGCTGAAAGCTGAGGAGCCAAAAGCTGAAGGGGCCTCAAGTCAGTCCCCTTATATACACCAAAGTAATCCAGGGAGGGTCCTGTCAACAAAGAACTCTAAACAGAGTGTAGAAGGGCTGTGCCACACCCTATTGCAGGTATAAACAAAGACTACACCAAGGACTAATCCTGAGATTATCTCTTATGTAAAACACTGGAGAGAGAGAGAGAGAGAGGGCTGATATAAAGTAATACCTCTTAATTTCATGATCTTCATGTAATCTAGAGTCTTTTCTTATTATTATCTGCACCAGAATGATTCTGAGTATCTTGTTCTCGTGTACTAAAGGGTCACACTCGCCTGCTTAGAGCAAACTAGTGTGATCCTACCTATAGTCTTCCTATAGTCTCAGCGTAGCCAGAGTGATAGTTTACTGGTAAATTCTAACTGTCCCACGCTGGGTGCAGTGGGTATAAAGAGGAACTGTGCCCAATCTAGAAAACATAGAAGTCTTAGTAGATGTATAAGTCACAAGTTATTCAATCAAGGTGACTTCTGTAACTGGCACACCCTCTAGCAGTGTTTACATAGAAAAGAGGTCTCATTAGAATGAACCTTGGCTTAAATAGATTAAGCTGTGAGTGGGCAAAACAACAAAGCTCCCAGATTAGCTAGATCTGTCATCCAACACTTTCCCACATGTGTTCACTGAGTAAGAATTCCCAGATAGCTTAACTTCTCACCAATTTGTTTGTTAAACAGCATCCAAAGTGATGCTCCTTGGCTTTTGCTCCTTGGCTTTTTGCTCTTTGGCCTTTTGCACGAGTTCAGTGCAGTTCCAAAAAAGGCTTTTAATAGTACAAAAAGTTCGTCATCTACAAGCTGTTTACACGAGTCATCCTGAACAGGATTAGCAGATCACTAGATGAAGGCCAACCATGCGAGCAAGCAGGCTTCCAGAAAGGATTCAGCACAATCGACCATATCCACACAGTAACCAAGCTCATTGAGGTTTGTAGGGAGTATAAGATGCCGCTCTGTCTCACGTTCATTGATTTACAGAAAGCCTTTGATTCTGTGGAGACTGAAGCTGTCATCGAAGCCCTAGCCAAACAGGGTGTTCAAATGCAATACATCAAGATCCTTCGTGAGCTGTATTACGGATTCACCACCAGGATCTCACCATTCTACAAAGAAGTGATCATTAATGTGAAAAGAGGGGTTCGACAGGGTGATACCATTTCACCAAAACTCTTCAGTGCCACCCTCGAAAACATCATGCAACAATTAGAATGGGAAGGAATGGGAGTGAAGATAGATGGTCGGCAACTACACCACCTCCGCTTCGCTGATGACATCATTCTAATAACACCAAAGATTAGCCAAGCAGCACAAATGCTGACTGACTTCGACCGAGAATGTGGAAAGATAGGTCTACAGCTGAATCTAAAGAAAACAGTGTTTATGAAGAATGAACTAGTTCCAGAGGCCCCATTCACTCTCAATGGAACAACCATCTCTGAATGCAGCAGTTATGTGTACCTAGATCGAGAAATCAACATGATGAAAAACCTAAAACCTGAGCTGCACAGAAGGAAGAGAGCGGCATGGAATGCCTTCAAAGGCATCGAAGAAATAGCTAAAAGGACAAAGAACCTCCGGCTCTGGGCACATCACTTTGACTCCACCATTCTCCCTGCATTAACATACGCCTCAGAGACCTGGGCCCTACGAAAGCAGGATGAGAATGCTATTCGGGTCTCCCAGAGAGGAATCCAAAGAGCTATGCTTAGAATATCACGCCTCACTCCAAGTGAGAGAAGGAATTCGGAGTTCTGACCTCCATCGCTATTCCAGAATCAGGGACGATGAATAAAGGGATTCAAGTGATCAAGTGATCCAAAGTGAAGAGATGAGTGGGGCTCTGTGCCCATGTCACCACCCTGTTGGATGACATGCCCTACTGAACCTTAGCCTCCAGCTACACTTAACTTATGTGGAGAGCTAGTCCCTGCCTTTGGGGAATCTCCAGAGCAAGCACAATGGGAGTTTGGGCAGAATTTGACTGATTCATAATTTTATACAGCATAAATATTTTTATCATGAGTCTCTCTTGCCCATATTAATATTCTGTTCCCATGGGTTCCTGCGTGGGACATACATGTATATATCCCAAGAGTACTTGGCCACGTTGGATCAAGCCATACTGTTATTAATTCTTCTAGTTCAGAGACATGCCAGTGCGCCTCGGGCAAACTAATGTGTCTCTGACTCTAAAGGTAATTCCAAAGTAAATTATTCTTATGCATTTTGGAACTTAATGGGATCCTGAGTCTGGGATCTGCTAGCTATATATTCATAGTAAAAAAGTAGGAATTCCATTTCCTACAAATTACATTCTGAACTGCTTCTGGTTCAGAGATGCAGCCCCTCTGCTCTCTGCTAGGGAGATTTTGCCTCTGGAAATCAGCTCTAGCTTTTGTGAAGCTTGAGCCTAAGACTCACCTAAAGATCTATATTTCAAAAGGGTCATTTACCTGGCTACATCTCTAAATAGCCCAACCCCCAAACCGGCTGGGCTGGAAGATTTTGGTGGGTTTCAGTCTATAAAAGAAACTAGGATAAGAAGAAGAGGCCTTTTGGCTTCCTTTGGCATTTTCCTCTCTCTGTCCTCTCCGTTCTCTGTTGGGCTTTAACATGTGGTGGCAGCCAACTTGGCCTACCTGTGGCTGGAGCCTAGCTGGGTACCCAGAGTCCAGAGTTTTTCCTGTTCTTGAATTGTATATCAGAACCTGTGATAATAAAGCCTTTTAAAACTGTGCCAGATTCCTGAGTATTCATCCATTCCCTACCGGCTCGGAGGTAGAAGGGAACTCCCTTCCTGGTATTGTTGGGGACCCCAGCACCACCCCAACATCACCCTCTGTAGCTAATAACTTATGTTTGTCCCATGGTAGGGAACCCCTTAAATGATGCAAGAAAGACATTTCTTTACTGATGAGAACAAGATCAATCAGGGCTTCAGAAGTCTAGGGGGTTACTCTGAGAACTAAGGACCAGGAAAAATTTAGCAGAACACAGTGAATTTGCAAAAAATAGTCCAAACCACTGTGACTCTCTTTACTAGTTTCTTAGTTGTCAAATGAAGAGAAATAGTTGTTGGAAGCAAGAAAAGAAGCGTTTGTTTATTTGATCATGTATTCACTCCTCATATATTTATTAAAGTTCACCTATTGAGGCAGGTGGGCCTCACGGGTGACTTCTGTGAGGCCGGAAGGGGAGAGAGATGGTTGCTTTCTCCCCAGCCGTCTCTGCTGCCCAGGCCCCGCTGGGCAGGCTAAGGACTGATAAAGTATGTGTATGCGATGAGCCCCTGCACAGCATGGGCCTGAGCCCCACCAGCCCCACAAGGTGGCCGTCAAGCCACACCTGATGTCTGCTTGATCTCTAGGCAAGGGAGTTGATATTCACCACCTGAGATTTCTCGGAGGAGCCACGGACTCAGGCTGGAGCAAGAAATTGCTCTTTGCAGGAAAGGAAAGTCAATCCTAGGCCTTACCCAGGGGTTGCCTCAGAGTTCTTGTCTTCCTCTCAGAAAAAGAATTTTCAGGAGTTGAAGAGCAGTGAAGTAAAATAGGTTTTATTAAGGAGGCTTTAGGAGAGGGGGAGGGGAGAGAAACAGAGAATAACGTGCTCAAGGGAGAATACGGGCTACTCCAAAGACCGAGTAAGAGAGAGTACACATCTCAAGATGGGAGATACGACAACACATGTGCTCAGGCACCACATGTGCTCTGTCACATGGGCTTAGGCAGCATGTGTGTCCATGCAGCATGTGTGCCCTGTCCTTTGGTCAGGACAGCTGTTATAGATTTCTCCCAAGTTATTCCCATATGGGGCTCAACCTAGATTGCTAGGGCCATTGGCAAGGGAGTAGACTTTGGGAGTGGACTTCTTTGACTAGAATGCTCTGGAGTCTTTTGCAAGCTGGGTCCTGGGCCAGGAAGGCTGATTTATTTTCCTTAGGAGATTTAATGATCTAAAGCCTTTAGACAGGCCAGTGGCCTATGAGCTTCACACATTCCCTTTGGCCTTCCCTTCCCGCAGGGTCTATTGTTGATAGTGGTCTTATCAAGTCTGGTTTCGGTTTTCAGATAGGTGTGGCTCTGGATTTCTTCTTTAGGATTTTTATTGCCATGTGGAGCCCCCATGTCTGCCTGCCTACAACACTATCACTTGATCACTTGATCACTTGACATCCCATTATTCTTCAATTTGCTCAAACAGGCGCCAGTAACTTTTCCATTTTACCTATCACATGCCTGTGTAGCCCAGGCATCTGCTTGCTCCAGGAATATGAAGAGGCTCAAACTGTTTGTTCAGGGTCTTGACGAAGAAGTCTGACCATCTTGTAGGTGGGCAGCCACATGATATTTTACATCCTTTGGGATCCAGTCAGTAACAGCTCTAGTCCAGCGGTCATCTCTGCTGTTAAAAAAGCTCACCTATGCATCAGACATTGCTCTAGGTATCAGAAATGGAACAAAATCAGCATAGATTAATGACTTTTCTAAATTCATTTTTATCAAGTAGAGAGAGAAAAAACCCTTTTATCAACAATAACACATTGCCCTAATAGAGTCTGTGGGATTTTAATTTATGAAGATGACAGGCAGGTGACAATGGAAGACTAATTCTTTGAAAAAGGATTTCATTACTTCATTACTTACATTTCCTGAAAGAAAGGATACACCTTCATAAGAAGACACGTGTGTCAGTTAGGAGCAGGAAGCAGAGAGGGATAAGACCCAGAGCAGAATCTTTGATCACTTGATCACTTGAATCCCATTATTCATTGATTTGCTCGAGCTGGCGCCAGTAACATTTCCATTGGACCCTATCACGTGCCAATGTAGCCCAATGGCATCTGGTTGATTCAGGAATATGAAGAGCCTCAAACCGTTCCTTCAGGGTCTTGACGAAGAAGTCTGACCATCTTGTAGGTGGGCCGCCACGTGATCTTTTGACATCCTGTGGGATCCATTCGGTAACAGCTCTAGTCCAGCGGTCGTCTCCAAATCACATTACATGTCCAGCCCATCTGATTTTCGATGCCTTGGCAAATGAGACAACATCCCTGATTCTGGAATACCAACTGAGGTCGGAACTCTGGATTCCTTCTCTCACTTGAGGGAGGCGTGATATTCCAAGCATAGCTTTTTCATTCCTCTCTGGGAGACCCGAATAGCATTCTCATCCTGCTTTCGTAAGGCCCAGGTCTCTGAGGCGTATGTTAACACAGGGAGAACGGTGGAGTCAAAGACCTGTGCCCGGAGGCGGAGGTTCTTTGTCCTTTACCTATTTCTTTGATGCATTTGAAGGCATTCCATGCCGCTCTCTTCCTCCTGTGCAGCTCAGGTTTTAGGTCGTTCATCATGTTGACTTCTCGACCTAGGTACACATAACTGCTGCATTCAGAGATGATTGTTCCATTGAGAGTGAATGGGGCCTCTGGAACTAGTTCATTTTTCATGAACATAGTTTTGGTGAGATTCAGCTGTAGACCTATCTTTTCACATTCTCGGTCGAAGTCAGCCAGCATTTGTGCTGCTTGGCTAACGTTTGGTGTTATTAGAACAATGTCATCAGTGAAGCTGAGGTGGCGTAGTTGCCAACCATCTATCTTTACTCCCATTCCTTCCCATTCTAATTGTTGCATGATGTTCTTGAGGGTGGCACTGAAGAGCTTTGGTGAAATGGTATCACCCTGCAGAACCCCTCTTTTGATATCAGTGATCACTTCCTTGTAGAATGGTGATATCCTGGTGGTGAATCCGTAATACAGCTCACGAAGGATCTTGATGTATTGGGTTTGAATGCCCTGTTTGACTAGGGCTTCGATGACAGCTTCAGTCTCCACAGAATCAAAGGCTTTCTTTTAATCAATAAACGTGAGACAGAGCGGCATCTTGTACTCCCTACAAACCTCAATGAGCTTGGTTACCATGTGAATATGGTCGATTGTACTGAATCCTTTCCAGAAGCCAGCTTGCTTGCATGGTTGTCCTTCATCTAGTGTTCTGCCAATCCTATTCAGGATGACTAGTGTAAATAGCTTGTAGATGACAAACAACAGGCAGATGGGGCGATAGTTGCTGATGTCGTGAATGTCTCCCTTCTTGAACAGTAGAACTGTCCTGCTGGTTTTCCATTGGGAGGGCACCTTGCATTCGGACAGGTAGCGTGTGAAGAGCCGAGCTAGTGTATTGATGAGTACCGAAGGAAGATTCTTCAGGTGTTCAGGTCTGACTTTGTCTGGTCCTGGACCTGTTCCCTTCTTTACCAACAAAATGGCACATCGGATTTCAGAAGGGAGAACGTTGGGAGTGACATATCCATCCTGTGGAATTTGGTATGTGGGCAGGTGGTTGTGGCTATCAAAGATATCTGAGTAGAAGTCATGGATAATCTTCTTCATTGCCTTTCTGGAAGATGTGATCGATCCATTAGGGCGTCGTAGGTAAGTCATCTTGGTCTTATAGTTGGCAAAGGACAGGCGGGTGGGGCGAATGCTTCTCCTGGCTTCTGCTGCACCTTCCAGTATTTCTGCTCTTCTGTCTTTGAGGTCTTCTTTTATCGCTTCTCTGCACTGCTTTGCAAGCTTGGGCATTAGCATTTGGTCGCCTGAGTCTCGTTCCTTGCCACGTTGGCGAATGAGCTCCAGAGTTTTTGAAGACAGGCATCCTTTTGTATCCTTCTCTCAGCATTCTTCGCACAATCATGGAGGTGCTGAGCCAGTCAGTTCTATTCTTCATCGATGTCATCAATGATGGTATCTTCCCATGTTGCTGCAATGGTGCCTAAGAGTTCCCAGTTGGTTGTCATTCTGGGAGTTCTCTTCTTAAACTTTGCAGCCTTTTCTCCCTGTTGCGTGAAGTAGAACTTTTCACCAAGGAGACGGTGGTCCGATCCTGTTTGGAATTTGTGGGCGACAGCAACATCGGTTAGACAAAACCGTGGATTGAAGATGATGTGGTCAATTTCATTGTGGAACTGTCCACCAGGAGATTCCCATGTCCAAAGTTTCGCTTCAGCCTTCTGGAACTGTGAGTTCCCATGAATGGTCTTGGTGGACATGATGAACTCAGAATGTCTCTCACCCCTATTTGTTCCATTTTTAGGCCATCGGTCCCCATGTGAAGTTCTTCAGCTGATCTTGGTCCTATCTTGGCATTAAAATCACCTACTATGATCTTGTAGAAGGTGTGATCTTTTTTTATAGAACTCCTCCAGTTCTAGTAGAATTTCTCAATTTCATCTCTGTTGTATGTGGATGTTGGTGCGTAGACAATGAAGATAGAAATTGCTGGCAATGGGCACATCTCTTCAAGTGTAATCATCCTATCCAGTTTGTTAGGCATTCAAATGAATCAATGTTGATGGCCATGTTTGTGTTGACAAGGACACCAACCCCACCCACGCCTCTTTCGTCACATGTTCCAAGGAGCAATTTTTCTCTGGTGTCAAAAACAGCATGATGTGACTGATGCCTCCTCGTCTCAGTCAGACCAATGATGTCATACTTGATCTTTTGCGCTTGCACCATAAGATCCTCAATATATGTTTCTGATGCCAGCATAGGTGCATTGAAAGTACAGACAGTCATTTTAGTCCTTCTTCATTTTGGCAGACTAGGTTGGCCTTGAAATTTTATCAGGCACTGCTTGTTCATCTTTCTTACTGATGCCATATTAAGGGCTCTTTCGGGTCAGGAAAATAAACATTTTTGTTACTGGTTTTGTCATATCGAACACACATCGGCCAGCTTGCCAGGCTCTGCCATGCAGAAATCTTTATTATCTTTTAAATGCGAAAGACAAACAGGGCAGTGTAAACTTCATGGTGCTGGGCAGTTTGATTAATCAGAGCAAGTTCAGGAGGCATAAACACTTTCTCCTGTTTTCTGTTCCCAAACCTTGGATTGATTTAAGGAAGTAAAATATATGCTTAATGTGTGAATTTAAGGAAGTGGTAAGAGGTGAGGGCTCTGGGTTGATTAATTTGCATATGAAAGCCAAACTCCTATGGAAATATTTTGCTATGTCTTAGAACTAACTAAATCTAGGAGGCAGCTTTCTTCAGTCTACAATGGCACAAAGTCAGTTTAAGACACTGCAAATAAGAGGGGCTGGAGAGATAAATCCGAAGGTAAGTTGCTTGCCTGGCATGCTGCCCTCCAAGCATAGATCCCTGGTACCTCATATAGCCCCCTAAGGGATACCAGGAATGATTCCTCAGTGTAAAACTCAGAATAATGAAAGAAGAAGCCTCAGTTTACCCTCACTAGCTGCTGTGAGCAGTCATGTTATTGGCTGGCCCATCCAACATTCTTTACTTTCTGCAAATTCCTGGACTTTTTAATGAGAGAAAAAGGGAGTTAACAATTGTCAATCATAAAATTCTGTCCCAGAATTTAGCACACTGGGAGGCTAAGATAATGGAAAACACCTAAGACAAATGGCCAGACAAGGATCCTGTATCCTCTGCAACATTTGCCAAGGTCCCAATTTTCATTTAAAAGTGTCTGCAGGAAAAGCCTTATCTTTAACTTCCCAGCGTTCCCTGTAACAGAGACCCAGTTTTCTTATAAGAACCCCACAGAAAGAGCCATAGTAAACTTCTTTCTATACTAAGTTCCTCCCCATTTGAGGAGCTACATTTCTTTTCTCTTCTACTTTTCAATAAACTTTTCTACTTTCCAACTCTGAGTCTGAGGCATCTTTGTTAATCAATATTTTCATTCTTGAAAACATTAAAGAACCTGGGATTCATGAAAGAACAGAGACCTGCTGCCACTTCTGCCTCACCTACATCAGTAATTCCTTAGCATTGCCAGGTGAGGCCCTCCCGCTAAAAAGACAATGGGAAATAAACTAAATATAATTAGATCTGTGGTGAATAGCTGCCAAGCAAACAAAACCATCTTGTAAAAAAATACAAAACTTACAAAACACAGCAATGACATGACATAAATATATATGTACATATTATGATACCAATATCCAAGGTCAGGTGAAGCATGGATCAGGAGGCCTTGTCAAAGGTGGAAATTATCACAAAAGTGTGGGAATCAGAGGCTAGGCAAGACAGAGAATGGAACAGTGTGCCAATAATTGTCAAAAGTGCTAATACCAACCTAGAACTGAGCATTAAATACAGGCAAAAAGATATACATGACAACCCTTTAATGTATGTTCTGTAATCCACAATGTGGAAGGGAAGGAAAAGAGAGATAGAGAGAAAAAGAAAGAAATAGAGGGGCAGGAGCGATAGCCCAGCAGGTAGGGGCGTTTGCCTTGCTCGCGCTCAGCTCATGCTGGCCCTGGTTCGATCCCCGGCATCCCATATGGTCCCCCAAGCACTGCCAGGAGTAATTCTTGAGTGCAGAGCCAGGAAAAACCCCTGGGCATTGCCGGGTGTGACCCATAAAAGCAAAGCAAAAAAAAAAAAAAAGAAATAGAGAACCTGCCATAGAGAAAGACTAGGGGAGGGGAGGGAATCGGGGACATTGGTGGTGGGAAATGGGCGCTGGTGGAGTGATGGGTGCTGGAGCACTGTATGACCGAAACCCAAATATGAACATCTTATGAACATCTTTGTAATTGTGTATCTCATGGTGAGAGATACTTAAAATGATTTAGTATGTTATCAGATAAGTTATGCTTAGATTATCACTCCTCACTCAAGTGAAAGAAGGAATCCGGAGCTCTGACCTCTGTCACTGTTCCAAAGTCAGGGACTCTGTCTCGTTTGCCAAGGCATCGAAAATCAGATGGGCTGGACATGTAATGCGATTTGGATATGACCGCTGGACTAGAGCCATTACTGATTGAATCCCATGGGATATCAAAAGATCACATGCCCGGCCACCTACAAGATGGTCAGTCTTCTTCGTCAAGACCCTGAACGAACGGTTTGAGGCTCTTCGTATTCCTGAAGCAACCAGCTGCCTTTGGGCTACACTAGCACGTGATAGGGTTAAATGGAAATGTTACTGGCGCCTACTTGAAGAAATTGATGAATAACAGGATGTCAAATGATCAAGTGATCAGATGAATTGCTTCAGAAAAAATACACTGAACTGGGACTGCTACATAGGGGTTACCAAAATACCAGTAATTGATATATTAGTAGCATGTAATTAATATTGCTCAGGCCAATATGATAGAGAAACCAAGATTTTAGAAAATAATTAGTTCACCATATCCTTCTACATATGATTCTAATATTTCTTAAGTTTCTTGCAAGTTATAGAAATTCAAAACATCAGTAACATAATCTCATTCATGCATTTAATAGTGCAGTCAGTCAATAAGATATTAGATATTTGTTAATAGCTACTTTTCACAGTGCTAAATAAAATTGAGAATAGACTGGTGAATGTAAAAGATTCTGCCATAATCTTATGGGGAGTGTTGCAGTACACTATTGCCAGAACCATTGTGCCTTGCCTGGATTTACCTCCTGCAGGCCACTTTGTAAATAAGGGGTGGAAAACAGTTTGAATCTGTGACTTTATGTGGCAGTATAATTTGCCATGTATTCTATGTTAGCTGGCATAAATATTTTCTCTCATGCTACCACAATCATCATGGGGCTATTTAGATCTTACCAGTATATTTACCTGGCCATGTTTGATACCTAGTTAGACCAAAGAGAAATGCGGTTTGCTTCCAAGGAAGCATGCATGTCTATCTAATAAGTCTAAAGGCTAGTATACAAAACTTATGAAGACAAGAATCTTGTGAAGGCTTGGAGATATATATATATATATACCTGGCTGTTGAATATCCATGGTACAGATGCATGCCCTCCCCTCATCTACATAGGGCCTGGTGGAAAACCAAGGGCCTGAAGCCTTGGCTGGGGTGATATTAACATTTCAGTGGGACTAGGTGAGGTCCTGGAGAAAGTTACCTGAAGAGGATTGACCCTAACTGCTTTCTGTTAATTTGGGCCTTCTGGTTTGAAAAGTCATAAAAGCTGTAGCCTGCTTTCTTCTGCCCTTTTCTCCCTTCTTCCCCCTTCACCCTCTGCCTCTGCTCTCTTTCTCTCCATTCTCTTCCCTGCTAGGCCATTTTGGCTGAGAATTCCAAACCTACACATGGCCAGGGCCAAGCCAGGAACCTAAGGTCTGGGGTTTTCCTGATACTGGACTGTATAACAGAACAAGTGTGCATAAAGCCTTTTGAAACTCTGTTGGATTCTCACATCTTTCCTATGTACCCTGGCTGCCAATCCCCTGGGCCAGAAGGGGATCCCTATACTCTGCTCCTGGATTTTGTCAGGGTACCCAGCGTACCCTGACAGAGGAGAGCTATGTTGACCTAATGCACACAGGGATACATATTTAATTGCAACTGGAAAACACTTTGAAAAGAGACTGTTTTAGTGGGTTTGATCTGGTGGGTATAGTTAGTGGAATTTTAATGGAGATCTGAAGGATAACTAGGCAAAGAAGGCAGAAAACAATGTCTAGTGTGGGAAAGAGCACAGGCAAAGTCCCTGCTGATATGGAAGATGTTTGAGAAAGAGAAGGCAGATAAAGAGAAATGGACATTATGGGGTAGATGACACTGAAGGGGTTGTGTGTGTGTGTGTGTGTGTGTGTGTGTGTGTGTGTGTGTGTGTGTAAGAGAGAAAGAGGGAGGAGGAGAATGAGGAGGGATCAGGTCAGTTAGATCATGTGTTTTGTGTTTGTCTTACGCTATTGATAATAATGCTAAAAATGCTAATAACTAGAAATACTTGGTGCATTAATTGGGTCCTGCTAAGTTTCTCATAGATATTCTTCCCTTTTAAGCCAACTGCATAACTGAAACGGTCTTTGGCCTATTATGTTAATATGATTGACTTGACTGACTTTGGCAATAGTCATCAGGAAATTGAAAAATTTGTGGTTTCTTCACTATAAAACCTGGAAATTTGACAGTGTGTCTGAAACACAGTGAGGTTACAGGTAAAGACAAAATCTGTGTTCACAGGGCTGGTTTCTTCTTTTTATTGAGTAATCTAGAACGGAACTGGTAGATTCTTTATTGTTGAATTTGTTATAAAAGAAGATACTTAACTTACAGGAAGAAAGAAATGAAAGTGAAAAAAATATAATTTGGTCTCACCTGACCAGTTATTATAGATTCTAACACTATGACTCACCCCACCCTGAGGGGGTTACACAATTGAATGTGGAAGTTATGAAAAATGGTTTTAAAATAAATTCATGACTTATTGTCATTAAACAAATTTTATATTTTATATACCCAAGGTCACAAAATATTTTCTGTGAAAAAATGAACAAAGAATAATGATGAACATTTAATAACTCCTAATATAATTTAATCAGCATTTACAAAACAAAGGTAATTTAGTTGGAGGAAGCAGATGGATCTTTTATCTGGTCCCTTTGGCTAACACTGAATTCAACATAAGTGTCTGTGAGGTGAATTGGATGACTATGCATCAAACGTAGGTTATGTTCTTGCATTGCAAAAGCGAAAAATCAACTCCAAGACTTTATAATATACCAAGTTGTCGGGAATGCCGCCAGGGTCCCCGACAGTGTCAGGACAGAGGTTGTCTTCTACCTCCGAGGACGCCGGGAGAACAGATGAAAACTCACGAGTCCGGTGCAGTTCCAAAAATGGCTTTTTAATAGTACAAAAGCTCGTCCACAGCACTCCAATATAATGAACAAACTCTAGCTCTGGTCCTAACTTAGACCAGACAAAAAGCCTAAGTCTCCCACCAAAGAGAGAGAGGATCTCACCCGAGCTGAGTCCTACCAAAAGGCCAAAGAGCAAAAGGCCAAAAGCCAAAAGCCAAAAGCGCGCAGGAGCCAAAAGCTAAAGGCTGAGGGAAACAAAAGGCAAAAGGTTTAAAAGTGAAGGGCCTCAGTCAGCCCCTTATATACACCAAAGTAATCCAACCGGGAGGGGCATGTCAACAAAGAACTCTAAACAGAGTGTAGTGCCACACCCTATTGCAGGTATAAACAAAGGTTTATACCTTATAATCCCGAGATTATCTCTTATGTAAAACACTGGAGAGAGAGGGCTGATACAAAGTAATACATCTTAACTTCATGAGCTTCATGTAATCTAGATGGTACCCACAAGGTTATTGTCTGCACCAGGGTGATTCTGAGTATCTTGTTCTCGTGTACTGAAAGGGTCACTCTGGCCTGCTTAGAGCAAACTAGTATGATCCTTCCTATAGTCTTCCTATAGTCTCAGTGTAGCCAGGGTGGTAGTCTCCTAGTAAATTCTAACTGTCCCACGCTGGGTGCAGTGGGTATAAAGAGGAGCTGTGCCCAATCTAGAAAACATAGAAGTCTTAGTAGATGTATAAGTCAGAAGTTATTCAATCAAGGTGACTTCTGTAAGTGCCACACCCTCTAGCAGTGTTTACATAGAAGAGAAGTCTCATTAGCATGAACCTTGACTTAAGTAGATTAAGCTGGGAGTGGGCAAAACAACAAAACTCCCAGAATAGCTAAACCTGTCCTCCAACACCAAGTAACATATTTTCCAGAGAGCAAGACTTTTAAATAGGGAGATCATCTGGACTTGAGGCAAGCAGATAGCTAGGAGATGGATATTGCAATGGAATTTCTAGGAAGTAATTATCAATAACACCAAAGCTGCAAAAGCCCACCTTGCAGAAAAACAGAAATTCAGGCCCATGGACTTAGATTTTGTCTTTATCTGTGTGTGACCCCTGCCCCTGTGTCTCAGATATACTCTATAATTTCCAGGTTTTATAATGAGGAAACCATAAGTAAGGCTTCTCTTGGCTCCTTGAGACCTGACAAGGCTGGACCTTGTCCAGTCCAGGAAGAGATTCCAACAGGAACATGGGATAGGAAAGAAATTTCAAAGGAGATCATCCACAACATTGGCAACTATCGCCCCATCTGCCTGTTGTCTGTCATCTACAAGCTGTTCACTGAAGTCATCCTGAACAGGATTGGCAGAACATTAGATGAAGGACAACCATGCTAGCAAGCTGGATTCTGAAAAGAATTCAGCACAATCAACCATATCTACCAGTAACCAAGCTCATTGACGTTTGTAGGGAGTTCAAGATGCTGCTCTGTTTCATGTTCACTGATTTAAAGAAAGCCTTTGATTCTGTGGAAACTGAAGCTGTCATCGAAGCCCCTAACCAAACTGGGCGTTCAAACCCAATCAAGAACCTTTGTGAGCTGTATTACGGATTCGCCACCAGGATCTCACCATTCTACAAAGAAGTGATCATCGATGTCAATAGAGGGGTTCAGCAGTGTGATACCATTTCACCAAAACTCTTCAGCGCCACCCTCAAGAACCTCATGCAACAATTAGAATGGGAAGGAATGGGAGTGAAGATAGACAGTCGGCAACTATACCACTCTGCTTCACTAATGACATTGTTCTAATAACAACAAATATTAGCCAAGTGGCACAAATTCTGGCTTTGACCGAGAATGTGGAAAGATAGGTCTATAGCTGAATCTCAGCAAAACTATGTTCATGAAATTTGAACTAGGTCCAGAGGCCCCATTCACTCTCAATGGAACAAACATCTCTGAATGAAGCAGTTATGTGTACCTAGGTTGAGAAGTCAACATGATGAACGACCTAAAATCTGAGCTGCGCAGGCGGAAGAGAACACATGGAATGTCTCCAAAAGCATTAAAGAAATAGCAAAAACAACAAAAAACCTCCAGCTCGAGGCACATCTCTTCGACTCCAGCATTCTCCCTACATTAACATACGCCTCAGAGACCTGGGCCTTACGAAAGCAGAATGAGAATGCTATTTGGGTCTCCCCAAAGGGGAATTGAAAGAGCTATGCTTGGAATATCACGCCTCACTCAAGTGAGAGAAGGAATCCGGAGTTCCGACCTCCATGTCAGGGATTCTGTCTCGCTTGCCAAGGTATCGAAAATCAGATTGGCTGGACAGGTAATGCGATTTGGAGACAACTGCTAAACTTGAGCCATTACCGACAGGATCCCAGGAACTTCAAAAGATCACATGGCCACCCACCTATAAGATGGTCAGACGTCTTTGTCAAGTCCCTAAGCGGTTTGAGGCTCTTCATATTCCTGAACCAACTAGATGCCATTGGGCTACACTGACACATGATAGGGTTAAATGGAAATGTTACCGGCGCCCGCTCAAGCAAATCAATAAATAACGGGATGTCAAGTGATCAAGTGATCATCCATTACTCCCAACTCGACTCCCTTGACAACACCTTAGCAATGGACTTTTATCTAGGTAGAATCCTGACATGAGACAGCTTGAGATAAAAACCAACAAAAGCTACCTTGAGCAAAGGAAGGGTACGCATATTCTGACCAAGTCTTTGTGCTGCTTGTGCCATGTGGCAAAGCAGAAATGGTGCCCAAGCATATGTGGTTCCCACATCTCCCGTCTTGAGATGTGTCCTTTCATGCTTCATACCTAGTGCTAGGCTTGTTTGTACTGGTGTGTTGGAGGACAGGTTTAGCTATTCTGGGAGTTTTGTTGTTTTGCCCACTCCCAGCTTAATCTATTTAAGTCAAGGTTCATTCTAATGAGACCTCTCTTCTATGTAAACACTGCTAGAGGGTGTGGCAGTTACAGAAGTCACCTTGATTGAATTAACTTGTGACTTATACATCTACTAAGACTTCTATGTTTTCTATATTGGGCACAGCTCCTCTTATACCCACTGCACCCAGCATGGGACAGTTAGAATTTACCAGGAGACTACCACCCTGGCTACATTGAGACTATAGGAAGACTATAGGAAGGATCAGACTAGTTTGCTCTAAGCAGGCGAGTGTGACCCTTTCAGTACACGAGAACAAGATACTCAGAATCACCCTGGTGCAGATAATAATAAGAAGGACCTTGTGGGTACCATCTAGATTACATGAAGTTCATGAAGTTAAGATGTATTACTTTACACCATCCCCCTCTCTCCAGTGTTTTACATAAGAGATAATCTTGGTAGAAAGGATTAGACCTTGGCATAACCTTTGTTTATACCTGCAATAGGGTGTGGCACTACACTCTGTTTAGAGTTCTTTGTTGACATGCCCCTCCCGGTTGGATTACTTTTGGTGTATATAAGGGGCTGACTTGAGGCCCCTTCACTTTTGCCTTTTGGGCCTTTTAGCTTTTGGCTTTTGGCTCCTCAGTCTTGCGGCTTTTGGCTTTTGGCTTTTTGCTCTTTGGCCTTTTGCTCCATCTTCTGGGTAGGACTCAGCTCGGGTGAGATCCTCTCTTCTTTGGTGGGAGACTTAGGCTCTTTGTATGGTCTTAAGTTTGGACCAGAGCTAAAATTTGTTCATTATATTGGAGTGCTGTGGTAGAGCTTTTGTACTATTAAAAGCCATTTTTGGAACTGCACTGGACTCGTGAGTTTTCATCTGTTCTCCCAGCGGCCTTCGGAGGTAGAAGAGAACTTCAGTCCTAACACTGTTCGGGGACCCCTGCGGTGTTTCCGACACTGGTGCTCTTCATCTTTGGAGAAGCCTGTTATCGCTCTTGGCCATTGTACTCTCTCTCACTGTTTCACCCTCTGTTCCCTTCCTAAAGTCCTCCAAAGTAAAACCTGCTTTTATTTCACTGCTTGTCTACTCCTGAAATTCTTTTTCTGCTGGTAAGACAAAGAACCTGAAAACCCTGGGTAGGCCCTATGACTGACTTTCCTTTCCTACAAAGAGTTCCTCCATCCATCCTGAGTAAGTAGCTCCCCAAGAAAACTCGGGTGGTGGGAATAAACTCCCATGCCTTGAACACCAAATGACATCAGGTGTGACTTGATGACCATGTCCTGGGGTTTACTGGGTTCTGGCCCAAGCAGTGCAGGGGTTCATGGAAGACTTCATCAGTCCTAACCTCCCACGGGGTCCCAGAGTGGCAAGATGGATAGGGAGAAAGTGACAATCCCTGTCTTCCCCTGCCTCACATAACCATCCACGGGTGCCCAGTCATATCAGCCTGAGGACAGGAAAATGGGTGTACATAGAGGATTATGAAAATAGAGATAAGGTGACAATAACTTTTGGTGATGGTATGGGATTTGGCCCAAAGAACTTTTAAGAGTTAAATCCAAAATTAAAATCCTGTAATCTCTTCTGGGCAGAGATTATTGTGAAGAAGTTAAAATGTTTTCTTTAGATTATTTTTTTTTTTTAAATTTTTTATTATACCACCGTGAAACATACAATTACAAAGGTGTTCATAATTGGTTCTTGGTAATACAGTATTCCAGCACCCATCCCCTCCACCAGTGCCCCATTTCCACCACCAATGTACCCTCTCCCTCCTGCCCCCATGCTGCCTTAATAGCAGGTACCCCCAGTTTCCTCTCTCTTTCTCTATCTCTCTCTGTCTCTGCATCTCTCTCCCTCTTATTTTTACACATTGTGGCTAGCCCTGCAGATATCTAGAGTTTATCACTTAAGTCTCTTTGTGTATATTCAGTGGTGAGTTTTAATCTGCCATTACCATTTCCCATATTTAGTAAAACACTGGTATCTATTTATATCCTATTAAGGAATGCAGTCATTCTATATCTGTCCTTTTCCTTCTGACTAATTTCACTCAGCATGATAGACTCCATGTCCATTCATTTGCAGGTAAATTTCATAATTTCATCTTTTTCTGACAGCCGCATAGTATTCCATAGTGTAGATGAACCACAGTTTCTTTAGCCAGTCCTCTGTTCTCGGGCATTTAGGTTGTTTCCAGATTCTAGCTATAGTGAATAGCGCAGAGATGAATAAAGAAGTACAGTTAGTGTTTCTGCTATGTGTTTTTCGGTCTCTAGGGTATATTCCCCAGGGAGTTCTATTGCTGGATCAAATGGGAGCTCAATATCTAGCTTCGGAGGAATGCCCATATTGTTTTCCCAAAGGGCTGGACCAGTCGGCACTCCCACCAGCAGTGGATAAGAGTCCCTTTTCCCCCCCCCACATCCACGCCAGCACCGGTTGTTCTTGCTGTTTTGGATGTGTGCCAGTCTCTGTGGGGTGAGATGGTACCTCATTGTTGTTTTGATTTGCATCTCCCTGATGATTAAAGATGAAGAGCACTTTTTCATATGCCTTTTGGCCATTCGAATGTCTTCTTTTTGGAAGCTTCTGTTCATTTCTTCTCCCCATTTTTTTGATGGGTTGGCTGTTTTCTTCTTGTGGAGTGCTACCAGTGCCTGATATATCCTGGATATTAACCCCTTGTCAGATGGGTATTGGGTGAATATCCTTTCCCACTCTCTGGATTGTCTTTGTATCTTGGTCACCGTTCCTTTGAGGGTACAGAAGCTTTCAATTTTATATAATCCCATTTTGTTTATCATTGCTTCCATTTGCTTGGTCAGTGGTGTGCCGTCTTTACAAGACAAGGCTGCCGGCGCTCTCACCACTTCTATTCAATATAGTACTGGAAGTACTTGCCATAGCAATCAGGGAAGAAAAAAAGACATTAAGGGCAACCAGATAGGAAGGGAAGAGGCCAAGTTATCACTATTTGCAGATGACATGATATTATACCTGGAAACCCAAAACTCTCTACCAAGAGGCTCCTAGAAATAATACATTCTTATAGTAGAGTAGCAGGGTACAAAATCAATACCCAAAGTCAATGGCCTTCCTATATGCAAACAGCGAAAGAGAAGAAAGGGATATTAAAGAAACTATCCCATTCACAATTGCACCGCAGAAAATCAAATACCTAGGAATCAGTTTGACAAAAATGTAAAGGATCTCTTACAAAGAAAACTACAAAACGTTACTTCAGGAAATAAAAGAAGAACTGAGGAAATGGAGACATATTCCCTGCTCATGGATTGGAAGGATTAACATTATCAAAATGGTAATACTGCCTAGAGACTTATACAGATTCAATGTGGTCCCTATAAAGATACTCATGATGTTCTTTCCAAAGAAATTGAACAAACACTCCTGAAATTTGTATGGAATAATAAAACCCCACGAATAGCTGAAGCAATCCTTGGGAAAAAGAACATGGGAGGTATCACTTTCCCCAAATCTCAAGTTCTACTACAGAGCAGTTGTAATTAAGACAGTGTGGTATTGGTATGGAGACAGACCTGTAGACCTATGGAATAGAACTGAGTATTCTGAAAAGCACTCCACAAATATACAACCACTTAATCTTGATAAAGGAGCAAAAAATAGTAAGTGGAACAAAGAAAGCCTCTTCAACAAATGGTGCTGGGAAACTGGGCAGCTAAGTGTAAAAAAAATGAACTTAGACCTCCTTCTAACGCTCTACAGAAAAGTCGATTAAAATGGATTCTAGATCTCGATATCAGACATGAATCTATAGGTACATCTTTAGATTATTTTTAAGACTGCATGCAGGATCAACACTAAATGTCAATATTTTAGAATTTTAAGATTATATTGCTTTGAGGGACCAGTCCAGGGAAAGAATTTATTGATCACTCTGGTATAATCATTGAGTAATGTCCTCTTCTTTTCCCCCTAGAAACAGATTCCTGTTACTGTGTGGGGCAAGACAATTGCTTTAAAGAGTAAACATACCATCTCTCAACCTGTCTGCTAGCCTGATGCTGAAACACTTTTTTTTCTGTCATCATTTGAAGTCCTTCATGATTTGTTACTGAGAAGCTGAAGCAGAAGTAGAGACAATGATTGGATTGCAATTCCTCGTCTTCCCAAAGGGATAAATTCAATCAGTAATTTTAGATACATAAAGCAGGAAAAACTGATATTTGTTGAAAGATGGACAATGCCCATTATCACCTTGTCTCTTGATTTTTTTTCCTTTATGTACATCCATTTTCCAGTCCTCGGGCTATTGGTGAGCCTCCTGGTGTGAGCTTGTGTGTATGAGGTGGGTTGGAGAGGGACTTCTACGTCAATCCCACTTACTGTGGGTGGTATGGATGCATAAACAAGTTTTCAGACACACTCCCAAGTGTAGCCCTACACCCTTCAAAGGGTTTTCTGAACCTAGTCTTAGCTTCCATTCCCATGGCTTCAGGGAATTAGGAGCTTGAGCTTGTTCTCCCATTTAGCATATTCAACCCTTCAGGCATTCCCACCTGTCCCTGGACTCCATGCTGAGCCGAGATTAACTGGATTATTGGGCACCCACTTGGGTCCTAGTGGAGGCTGGACTTGCACAGAGATGTTGTTTTCCCAATGTAAACTACTGCATTTGCCATATATCAGGGGGTCTTCAGCAATTCACAACTCCAGTAGTTTTTACTTCTCATTTTTTCCATTAATCTCTTTCTCTCACTTTTTTTTAGGAGTCGCATCTAACTACTGTAACAAATTGATTGACCCCTTTAGTGTTTCCAATCATCTGTTTGCATATCTATGTTGGGGGGATTAGGTCTTGGTGAAGAAGATAAAATGGAGAAAAAAATAAGGACTTAAGGCATGATTATGGCTCTCTAGGTATGTGAATTTTGGAAAGATTGCCATCCCAGCCTTCACTGAGTCAACAGTGACTGAAACTAGACAAAGTCCTAATGGGGAGTATTACAGTACCTGGTCAGGTAATGTTGGATTACTCTGAGACCTATTGGACCTTTCTAGTAAGCAGTATTTTATGTACATTCAAAGGTGTGCAAGAGAAGACAAACACAGAGTGAGAATAAAACAAACCAAGAGTGAGGGTGGGGTGGCTTCAAGCCCAAGACAGTTTTCCACATTTTTTTTTAGTTGAACACTTACTCAGAAACCTAAGTTTCTCTTCCACATAATTCGGAAGTCCCAGCACTTGAGGACATTCATTATTTGCTGCCCAACAGTTCTGCACACCTATCCTTCCTAAAGTTTACTTTCTCTTTTCCTGTCTCAGCAACAACCCTTTTTGGTGATGGTGCGGTATAAAACAGTCATTTTGAAGACTTTTGCCATTTTCCAAGCAGGCTAGCCTCCTGCCTACAAAACTGTTTTTTGTCTTGTCACCATATTTTTTCTGTGGATTGACCTACCCCTGCATTGTAACCGAGCTGCACCTCTGAAGTAGCAAGAGCATTGTTAACACTTAAAGAGAGTAGAGGAACCTGCGTATTTTGGGCCGGAGACGATAGTACAGCTACCGTAGGGCATTTGCCTGCCACACAACAGAGCTCGGTTCAGTCCCTCAGCATCCCATGATTACCAGAGCACTGACAGGGGCAATTGCCGGGATGCTGGTTGACTCACCCTCCTCCCTCACCCAAGAAAGAACAAGCTTTTGGTTTTCTTTCCTTCTTCCTTCTTCCTTCCTTCCTTCCCTTCCTTCCTTCCCACTTCCTTCCTTCCTTCCTTCCCTTCCTTCCTTCCCTTCCTTCCTTCCTTCCTTCTCTTCCCTTCCCTTCCTTCCTTCTGTTGCTCTTTCTTCTTTTTTTTTTTTGTTTTGCCTTCTTTTCCTTTCTTTCTGCCTTCTTTTTCTCTCTTCTTCCTTCCTTCCTTCCTTCCCCTTCCTTCCTTCCTTCCCTTCCTTCCCTTCCTTCTTCTTTTCCTCCCTCCTTCCTCTCCTTCCTTCTCCTTCCGCTTCACGCTCCAATCTTTTTCTTTTTCTTTTTTTTTGCTTTTTTTTGGTGTCACACAGGTGAAGCTCAGAGATTACTCCTGGCTGCTCGCTCAGGGATTACTCTGGCGAGACTCGGGTAATATGGTAAGCCAGAGTTCGAACCCAGGAAGCTCCATGCAAGGCAATCCCCTACCTGCTGTGCTCTCTCCAGCCCCCTCTTTTTTAAGAGCTTTTGGTGTACGTCACATGTTACCAGGGGAGAAGCACTGATATAAACAATATCTGTCTGATTGAACTGATCAAATCTGATATGAAACTCCCTTTCCAATAGCAATTACATTCTGAGGTAGCCACAATCTACCCTGGAAACTCCTCTACCATCCTAGTTTCTGCCAGCTGCCTGAAATCTCTCATTCTTTGTAAAACACCTTTCTACAGAGGTAGAGGGAAAAGTCTGTGTGACTTGGGGAACACTTCTGTTTTTCTCCCAATCTGTGAGTCATTTCCGAATTATAAAGACAGAAGAAAATATTTTGTCACTGAGGTTTGATAAGTGACCCTTAAATATTTCCAATTCTTGACCCATTTTTTATTTATTGTTTGTCTTGTTGCTTCCTTTTACTGGGAGCAAAAAAATAGACTGACATTAAAACAATTAAACTAAAGACTTTGTAGACAGAAGAACCTGTGGTTCAAATCCTGAGGAGTTACAATTAATTTGATTAAGCAAAAGACTCTATTTTCTCTCTTCATAAAACAGAATTGATGCTACTTTTCCTGTTGATTTGTTATTCGGATTATAGAAGACAATATAATATGGCTTGTGTTACAGGATTTTTTTTTTCTTCTAGTCATCTAGATTCTGACTGGTTTAAGGAATTCTAGAGTTGATAAGACTTTACAGAAGGAAAAAAGAAATTTAATTATATATGTACACACAGGAGTTTCACAAAGATATAGGCTTGAAAATGTGCTGCCAGATGATGGAGATTTATATACTATCCTGAGCTAAGGAAAGGGGATGGAGATTTGGGGTCTTCTGGGAGAGAAGACCAGTTTAGAAAATGTAGAGAAGAGGAAATGGAGGAATAAACAAAGGGTTGCCCTTGCTTTATGCATGTAAGTCTCTGAAGATTGAAAAAATTATCTTAGGTCCACTACCTGAGTAAGGTAATGTTTCAATTAAATTTTCTTGTATTAATGGAGACTTTTGCTCCATTAAAAGTGAGAAATTCAGCATTTTTTTC
>JAJIBD010005607.1:0-193210 GCA_021461705.1 Cryptotis parvus | reverse complement strand
CACAGGATGTGGTGGCACCTGTGGGAGGTGGGCATGGCTTCCGAGGCATTCAGAGGTCTGGGATGTTGCAGGGGTTACCCACTCCAACTCTGAAAAAAGAAAAAAAAAACAGAGACCTCAGCCTGGGCACTGGGTGACTGAAATTATTTGCTGATTGGCATTTCTGCAGAGAATATTTGTGAAGTGGTAGAGTCGAGCCCTTGGCGTGGCTGTAGTGTAGGGGTGAGGTGCTACTGAAGCTGTCGCTGGGTGGGTATTGGGCCCACCTGCTTCCCATGGACGCTCATAGTTTTAAGCTGTAGGACTGGTGACTCTGTCAAATTTAGCTGCTTGGCACGCAGCTCCTGTACTTTTTTCATTGGAATTAGTGGGGCAGAACTGGTGTGTGTTTTCCATGCTTAAAACCCTTTAGAGCTTCTAATTCTACTTGGAATGAAATCTAACATATTCATCAGGGCCTATAAAATTGGAAACTAGATTCTTATGGTCATCATAATGTAGTGTCTACAGATGTAGAATTACAATGCTGTGTATATGTAACTTATGTAATGTTATTAGAATATTTTTAAAAGATTACATTATCTGGCCTTAACCTTAAAAAAAAGAACTGATGTGTGAATCGACATGGTGATAACTGTGAGACACAACCATTTATTTTTTCTTTCATTATTTATTTTTGTTTTGGGGCCACATCTAGTGAAATTAAGAGCTTACTCCTGGTTCTGCACTCAGCAGTTACTCCTGGACATGTTCAGGAATCGTGTGGGATGCTGGGGATCCAACCCTGACTGGCTGTGTGCAAGGCAAAAGCCCTACCCTCTGTACTAGTGTCTGTCTAGTACATGCTTCTCCCAACCCCTCTGTTTCCCCTTTCCCTTGTCCTTGTTGCAGTGATCAGGGTATTCTCTTATTTGTAGTGCTTATAAGGTGTTGCAGGTGTGGCTATGGTGCCTGGCTGCATTGGCAGGTGGCAGACAGGAGACAGGCTTGTCTACACCCAGGGCTCTGCCTTGTGGGCCCTGGATGGTTGATGGTCTGACATAGAAAAAGACTGGACCCCTGGGATGAACCCAGAGCCACGGCAGAGCCTGGCAAGCTACCTGTGGTATATTTGATATGCCAAAAACAGTAACAATAATGGACCTCATTCCCAATGAATGGAGGCGTTACTGGAGCCCACTCGAGCAAATCGATGAACAACGGGAAGACAAGTGATACAAGTGATTATGGTTCACTCACTTTATTTTTTAATTGATTAATTAATTAATTATTGCTATTTTTGGGTCACACCTGGTGGTGCTCAGGGGTTACTCCAGGATATACACTCAGGAATTACTCCTGGTGGTGCTTGAAGGACCATATGAGATGCTGGGGATCGAGCGTGGGTCGGTTGTATGCAAGGCAAACACCCTATCCTCTCTGCTATCGCTCTGGCCCGGCTCACTCATTCTCATTGTGTGACTTAGAAGCTTGCACACACCTGCTTCTGGTGCACCAGAAATTTCTCCCTTTGGGCTGCAGGATAGAACAAGGAGGAGGCAACACCTCTGGTGGAGGGAAGCATTCAATGGGAGAGGATGTACTGGAAGGTGGTGAAGTGTTATACATAAAACCCTGAAACCCTGTCAGCAATGGTACTGAAAGCTACAGTGCAAAACTTGTATATATATATTTATACACACATTAAAAATACATATATAAATAATATATACATATAAAAACTTATATATACATATATACAAGTTTATATTATATACACAAGTCAGCTTTTACAAGAGGCTCTTTTCTATATATAAATATATATGAGGCTCTTATGATATATATATAAAGAGCCTTATGATATATATATATCTTATGATATATATGTCATATATATCATATATATATATATCATAATAACCTCTTGTAGAAACTGACTGGTGGTGGAGGCAAATGGGCTTCGGGGTGTTAATGGAGGTGGTGGACACTGGTGAAGGAAGCTTTGAAACATAGGCCTGAAACCCAAGCATGTAAAGCATTGTCATTTCACGGTGACTACATTAACAAACAACAATGAAATGCTCCTTTTGTTGTGTCACATGGAGCCCCGTCAACTGTGTTTCCTAGAGAGCGCTTGGCTGTGAAGAGGTGTCAGATTGGACACACAAATTCACACCAGCAAGGCAGGTCACAGTGCTTGTGGCAACACATATACTAAAATGGGAACAATACAGAGAAGATTAGCATGGCCCCTGCTCAAGGGCTGACACACAAATTCGTGTAGCAAGGCCGGTCACCTCTGAGCTGCTGCTTTAACCCCTGAAGGAATTACCTGATGAACCAAAGACAGATTAAAAAGAAAAGCAAAGCATAAAATTAGTCTCACAAGAGAATTTTTTTTTTGTTTTGTTTTGTGTGTCACACCTGGTGATGCTGTGGGGTTACTCCTGTTTCTGCACTCAGGAATTACTTCTGGCAGTGCTCAGGGGACTATATGGGTTGCCAGGGATGGAACCCAGATTGTCTGCATGCAAGGCAAATTCTCTCCCCGCTGTACTATCACTCCTGCCCCTCACAAGAGACTGTTGTCTAAATTGGGAGTCTAAGGGCAGGACAGCCTGCTCTGCATTCAGGAGCCCTGGGTTTGATCCCTGGCACCGCCTCATTTCCCGAGCACCCTCTGTGGTGGCTTCTCGTCTCTGCTGAATGTGGACTCCCATTGAAAGAAAAGGAAGACTGTCAAGATATGTCCAATAAAACGTTTTATAAAATTCATAACAAAATCATTAATCATGTCTGAAAAAAACATTGGGCTACACTGGCACGTGATAGGGTCAAATGGAAATATTACTGGCGCCCGCTCCGAGCAAATTGATGAATAACAGGATGTCAAGTGATCAAGTGATTGCAGGCAGAGTATTAGTATCTGTAATTTTCAGTGAACTTTTGTAAATGGAAAGGAAGAACAGGTTAAAGTGAAAGAACAGGTCAAAGTGCCAATATGCAGAGCAGAGACACATGCTTAGAAGACACCAATGGCTGTTAACTGTGGTGCACATTTAAAGCCTGATGTGAATAGGGAAGTTGGACGCAGTTTGTGACACTCTCTCCAGAGGTTTCTGAAGAGCACCTGTGAGTAGTGTTCCATTCCTAGCATAGTTGGGAACTGAGTTAGAGGAGAAAGGAGAGACCTGCAGGTCTGAAGAGAAGGATCCAGGTCAGTACATTATTTCCTGCCTTACATCATGGTTTTGTTTTGGGGGCAACACCCTGGTGGTCTGGGCTCAGTCCTGCCTCTGAATTCAGGGAACGCTCGTAGAGGCCTCAGGGTGGGGAGAGGGGGATCATGTGGGATGCTGGAACCAAAGCTGTGTTGGCCTTGTACAAGGCAAGTGGCCTACCTGCTGTACTATTGTTCTTGCCCAAGGCACCATGACTGTTTTGCTTTACATATAATTGTATGGCTTAGGCATAGTATCAACAAAAAATGATTGTGAAGCTCTTTTTTTTTTTTTTTTTTTTTTTTTGCTTTTTAGGTCATACCTGGCGATGCTCAGGGGGTTGTTCCTGGCTCTGCACTCAGGAATTACTCCTGGCAGTGCTCAGGGGACCATATGGGATGCCAGGGATCGAACCAGGGCCGGCACAGGCCGGCCGCGTGCAAGGCAAATGCCCTACCCGCTGGACTATCGCTCCGGCCCCCCTGTGAATGATACTTTCTTAGTCTCCTTTGGTTCTTGTTTTCACTGCAGACTTTAAAATGCCCTTTTTGGGGAGGGGATTAGGGTATTTGGCCATACCCACCTGTGCTCAAGGATTATTCCTGGCTCTGTGTTCTAGGATCACTCCTGATGGTGGTCAGGGAGCACATGCAGGGTTGAGAATGATGGGGGTGGGTATTAGACAGGGCAAACACCCTTGGAGTCTCTCTATGGCTACTATAATTTACTGTTTTGTAGGAAGAGAAGAGGCAGGGAAAAAGGCAGGGAAAGAATGAATTCAACAACTCATATCTTAGAGAAAACTTGTTTTCAAGGTGTCTTTCAAATTACAGCCTCACAGGAAAATTAGTATTTCACCATCTCCTTCTACAGAGTCCCACACTATAGCATGGTCTATTTCAAGCCCAGGTATGCCTGATCCAGAAACTCAGAATCACAGGGCAGAGATACTACTGGCTCTCCCTCTAGCAGGGAGAGACAGTAGCAGCTGGTCATGAGGCGCCCAGGAGGAAAGGTGGGTCTAGCCTGGCCTGCCATCCCAGTAGAGCCTCACAAGAAGCCAGAGGAACCCCCACGCCATTAGGGCCGCCATTTTCAACATCCGGACTCCACAGCTCCACAGAGCTCCACCCAGCAGAAAAGCAATTCACAAGCCCTGCTCATCAGAGTCCCGCCCTTCAGCAAGATCTATTTCAAGCCCAGGTATGCCTGATCCAGAGACTTATATACATGGGGCAGAGCTGCTGCCTGTCTCAGCGCTGCCGCTTTGTGGCCATGCGGTTTATCAATAAATGCATGACATGAGAGTCTACTAGTATCCCACCCACGCGGCAGAGCCTGGCAAGCTACCCGTGTTGTATTTGATATGCCAAAACCCAGTATCAATTATAGACCTCATTCTTGACCTGTGCCCTGCTGCGTTCTGCAGGTATAAGAGCTTGAAAACCAGTGGGCTACCACCTTGGTTAGAGCTGCCAGTCCATGGACTCACATGCGGGACAGATGCTGGTCCACAGGTGTTAACAGGCTGAAGAACACTGCCCTTCACCTTTGTGCTCTGGTGTTATCTTTTGTCTGGACTTTGTTACTTCTATTCATTTTCTTCTAATAACCAGAGCAAACCACACACCATGCAGTCAGTCATTTTCAACATCCAGACTCCATAGTTCCTCAGAGCTCCTTCCAAGAGAAAACCTGATCTTCCCCCTTTAAGTTTCATCAGTAAATGCTCAAGATGAGAGCCTTCTACTGAGACTATACCTACTACGGCAGAGCCTGGCAAGCTACCCGTGTTTTATTTACTTGTTATGCCAAAACTAGTAACAATTATGGACCTCAGTTCCATGACCTGAAGAATGGTTTCGGGCTCCTCCTGTCCCTGGAGCAAGCAGATGCCCTTGGGTTACACTTGCATGTGACAGGACTTATGGAGATGTTACTAGTGCCCACTCGAGCAAATCGATGAACAATGGGAAGACAGTGATACAGTGATTCCTATGATCTGAAGGAATGGTTTGAGGCTCTTCATGTTCCTGGAGCGAGCAGAAACCCTTGGGCTACACTAGCATGTGACAAGGCGTATGGAGATGTTACTGGTGCCTGCTCGAGCAAATCGATGAACAACAGGAGGACAAGTGATATAAGGGTATCTCCATCTATGAGTAATTGGTCCCAATGGACTGGAATATTAATTCTAACAATGCAGTTCTTCATGATTTAAACTAACAACTAGTTCAACCTTTTAATTAATTAATTTTTTTTTAAATTTGTAGGTTGTGGGTGTGGTACAGAATGAACTTTTCATTTCACATAAACCAGTGAACACATTGTCCAAAGTGATAACTTGGGGGAACACTGGAGATATTTTTATTGATTGTTTTATTTAGGAATCTAGAGGAGTTGCTAGCACTGTAGAAAGATTAATGCAAGCCTTGCATCTCAAGATTATTTGATCTGAATTTGAGTTGGGCTCTTAAGTCAGGGCTAATACAACAATTTGATTTAATAATCTAGGGGATGATCAAGATTACAGAACTCCATTTTTCTCATGGGCATAAAACCACAGTTTCCTAGTGTAGGAGGTTGAATTTTGAACACCTAAATCCTCTGGAGCCTTTTTCTTTTCATTAAAGTAATATTGCACTATTACGTTATCTAAGTTTCAGGTCTTCATCAGCAAACATGTTGATGTATGTATGTTAAGTTCACCACTAAAAATCTAATGCTATCCTTCATTGTACAGCTGTCCCTCTTTAATAACATTTTCCCACCTCTCTCCCCCTCTTTCTGCTGATATCAGTGATGTGAGTGCTGAGTGTTTTGCCTGTGTTTCAGATCATGATGGACTCACTCAAAACTTCACAACGACGGCAGTTGGAGAAAATTTGGCTCAGTTTTTTTTTTTGGGGGGTTCATATCTGGCGATGCGCAGAGGTTGTTCCTGGTTCTTTGCTCAGGAATTACTCCTGGCGGTGGCAGGGGGACCATATGGGAAGCTGGGAATTGAACCCAGGTCAGCCACGTGCAAGGCAAATGCCCTACCTGCTGTGCTATCGCTCCAGCCCGGGCTCAGTTTTTCTGTCTCTGTCCTGGTTTGGACTTGGTGAGAAGTCAAGGTGCAATTTTATGATACAGAACCAAAATGGCATGTCCCCTGCATCTTTGAAACCCTTTTGTTAGCAAGTTCAGAGGTCACTGAATGATCCTTTCTGGATTGTGTTTTAACCTCTCACAGAGCTTTCTTGCCTTAGAGTTTCTGGACTATTTGCTAGTACATTAATCTTTCCTGGCTTTTGTATGATATTTTCTATTGTGTCCTCCCTTGGTAAACTCAAGACCATTAACTGTGCTGAATCAATGGAAGGGCACCATGAGGTACACCAGATGAATGCAAATGACACTGGAGCTGTTTGGCGTGAGAAATGACCAGGTTGTCAGTGGCAGAACACCATGACCTTTGCCTCAAATCTTTTCCTGTGCACAGAGCTACACTTATTGCAGAAGCGGTTTCCCAATACTTGTGTTTTTTCATTTGACTTCTTGAAACTAAACAAACCATTAAAATTAAAAAAATTTTTAGCACAGGATATAATTAAGATGTCAAATCTAAGGTTTGTGTTACATATGAAGATAGATTAGAGGAGTAATTTCAATAGCATAAGTACAAATCTTAATTTTTATTAATGTTAAAGAAAAGAAATTATATGTTGGTATGTACAATGCACTTTATAATTGTATTAAAATATGTTATTTATTACAGATTACACATATAGAGTATCATTTACAGTCTGTATATATTATATAAATATATGTATTTAGTGGCTATATTTTGGGTTTTTTACCTTCTACACAGGAAAATCAAAGTGCGCTTTGGATATGTTTTAGTTTTGTTTCATATTAGAAGTTAATGCAATTCCTGCAGTTTGAATTAGCTACCATTGATGTCAAATATTGCCTGCTGTTTCTTTAGGAAGTTTTATAATTCAGATTAGGAAATGATGATGTTATGAAGAAGGTCAGCATAATTGCAGTCTGGTGAACAGTTTGTAATAGGCCTATTACTGCTTGGAAAGATGTTTTTCTTTTTGAAAATTACAGTAGGGGCATTCTGCTTCTTAGTCTGAGCTACCCAATGTTACATTTAAGCCAGAAGCTCCTTCTGAAGTTTGTATTCTAGGGCTTCTTTGCCCACTCTTTAAATACTGGGATTCTTTTGGATTCTTTCAAACCCCCTTTTCTCTATTCACTTTCTTTTCCTCATAGATGAATAATAAGGGAGGATCGTGCTGTACAGCTAAGCAGGTAGTGTACTGCACAATTCTAGGAGGGGCTATTCACTATCCTTCCCCAAGACTTGTACCATCAGATATATATGCCAGGTGCTTTCAAAACCTCTCGGTTATGTTCACAACAGCCTCTGAGATAAATATCCCCGTATGAGAAAGCCAAGTTCAGGTATATTAACTCGGGCTATATTAAACTGGTTTCAGGTTGCTAATGAGTAGCTGATGGAACGTCTGTGGCTCTGGAGTCTCTGCTTCCCTTTACCACATGCTGCCTTTGATCTCCACACTTGGTGATGTCATCAAGGCCACACTTGAGCATCACACCTTAATGACTCCCCACCCATCCCACCTGACAGCTACTCAACAAGTTTCCCAGGGTTTTCAGAGGCACCTTCGATTCTGCAGGTTTAAGCAGAAGCCTCATTGCTTTCAAAGTTCTCCTCGGTTTCTGCCTGGTTAGAGGCCCCAGAAGTCTGGTCTCTTCTCCCCCACCCCATCCAGTCTAATCCCAGGTCCCAAGGACCTTCTGCACACGTTAGCTCAGGTCCTCATTGTTTTTATATGAAGGCATTCTGTCTGTTGGAGTCAGGAAAACCTTCCCAGCATCTCAGGCCTTTAGGCCTCTGCACTGGAGTGATTTAGCTGGGCTTCACTGCTTTCTACCTGCACCGTCCCATGCACTGTCCCCCAGTCCTCTACTTGTGACTCAGCTTTAAGTCACTTTCTCAGAGCAGCCTTCCTTGATTCTTTTCATCAGCTCCTTTCCCTTCATTTAGTTCTTCACGCCCTCATTGCACACTAATCTCGTCTCACTAATCCTAGGATCATGAAGATTGATATACCTAACTCCTCACAGGCTGACTTCTTCCCCCTAGACAGAGAGTTTTTTTGATGATGGGGCCCCATGAAATTTCTCTTTGCCTTTCTTGCTTCTGCCACTTTTCCTGAGAAAACACCAGTACATGGGTGAGGGAATGAATGATTTCTTGGGGACTTACTCAACAGCTCTGAAGAAATGTTCACAAATAGAAGCATTCTGTGCATTTACTGTAAATTCATTAACATTTATATGCAATTCTTATAAACATGTGGCTGAAAATAATGGTGGTGCCATTTAATCATATACTATTCTACTTGGCTCCCTGCACGTATGACAATTAGTGCTTAACCTCTGCTTTCCTTCAGACTGGCAGCACCTTCTTTTCTTATCCTGTTGACCAGAGATTATCACTTAATTGTGTGATAATTTAAAAAGTGAATTCTGTGTTGAACTTTGGCTTAAGGTGTCAACATTTTGCATTCATACAAAATGAGTGAAAGAACCTTTAGAAGGCGCTTTTGTTTATTTTTTCACAATGCATGCCCATTAATAATGGTCACTATACTAAGAAGGTAGCTTGGGTTTGGCTCTCTCAGGACCCCACCTTCTGCTAAATTGGAAGTTAGATACGTATGGGGTGGTTTTCTTGAGAAAGGATCTTATTCCCCTAAATTCATATTCACACCTTGCTCTTGCTTGGCTCTGTTCATTTAAATTACTTTGCTGTGGAGTTTCTCGTCTCTAATTGGAATGTGGACTTAAAACTATCTGGAAGTGCTTTTCAAGTTCAAACATCCTCGGATTCTATTAAGCTTGGGTCCTACTGCACACTCTCAGTCCTCTGCCCCTCCCTCCACTGCCGCCCAACAGTTCCGGTGCGCATCCGTCATGCACAGGGACTCTTGAGGCCGTGACTTTAAGCTCGAGTCCTTGGCATGGATTGAGAAGCAGTTTGCTGTGTCCTTTGGAGTGATGCCTTACCGTCCGTGGGCTCAGATCCCTTCCACAAAGGACCTGGGAGTCCTTTCCTTTGCAAAACCGATTTCTGACTCTGCCTGCAGAAATGGGCCGCGGGAGGCGTGGATGCACCAAGATTCCCTGTTTCAGAGTAGGGGCATTTCTGAGTCGCTCAGATTTGGGGCTGTGAATGAGCCTCTGGGGAATCTGTACTTGGGGAGTGAGGAACCTCCTTCTCTTGCCCAACTTTCACATTATTTTGTGGCTTGTTTTGTTTTGTTTTGGGGCCACCTCTGCAATGCTCAGGGGTTCCTCTCACTCTGCACTCAGGAATCATTACTCCTGGTA
Organism: Cryptotis parvus; assembly: GCA_021461705.1. Classification (NCBI taxonomy): domain Eukaryota; kingdom Metazoa; phylum Chordata; class Mammalia; order Eulipotyphla; family Soricidae; genus Cryptotis; species Cryptotis parvus. Next base: position 183,599 of record JAJIBD010005607.1, on the reverse strand, counting down.
GCGTTTGGGGAAACCATATGGGATGCCGAGAATTGAATTCTGGTCAGTGGCGTGCAAGGCAAGCGCCCTCCCACTGTACTATTTCTCTGGCCCCCCATGTGGTATTTCCCTTTAACCAAAAAAGTGTTAAGTTATGACGCTTTCTTCTCCCTTCCTACCTCCCATACGTTGTTGACAAAGCACCTCAAACCAAATCACATGCTCCTAAAGGGATGTCTTTATTTCAGGAGGTAAAACCAAGACTGTCCTGATTTGCTTGTGCTATGAGCTAATTTTATCATCAGACACAAAAGGATTAAGTCAGGTACAAGGTGTTTTTGATAGAGGTACATGGGAACTGTTTCTATAAAAACAGTTTTCAGGCAAGGTGGGAAGGCAGTTCTAGGCTGTTAGAAATAGAAGGAAGGTTTAAAGAATGGGGAAAGGGGGCCGGAGCGATAGCCCAGCGGGTAGGGCGTTTGCCTTGCGCGCCGGCCTGTGCCGGCCTGGGTTCGATCCCCAGCGTCCCATATGGTCCCCGAGCACTGCCAGGAGTAATTCCTGAGTGCAGAGCCAGGAGTAACCCCTGAGCATCGCCGGGGTGTGACCCAAAAAGCAAAAATAAAATAAAATAAAATAAAGAATGGGGAAGGGAGAGGAAGAGCTCTGTGTGTGTGTGTGTGTGTGTGTGTGTGTGTGTGTGTGTGTGTGTGTGTGTGATGTGGGACACATCGAGAGATGACTTGGAAGGTTAAGGGTGAAGAGTGTCCATCTGGGAAGGGTGAAGGACCCCGGCCTGGGGTGGGGAGGGCGATGGGGGTGGGGAGAGAGTGGGTGGGGAAGGTCTGGACTAGGGAAGCCTGTGCCGGGACACTGGCTGGCTTGGGGCGCACAGGCGGGCGCGGGTTCGGACAGGGTTGAGACCATCACCTGCAGCTGAAGTGCGACCCAGATGGGAAGTAGGAAGTGCCTCGCCTGAGCTTCCTGTATAAATACCCGCGCGGCTCCCAGAGCGCTGCACCGAGCGAGCGCGCTGCTGGGCTCCGGCATCGCAGCTGCGCTCAAGGCAAGGCGGCGGGAAGGTCCTCCTCCTCCCTCCTCCTCCTCTACCTCCGCTTCCTCCTCCTCCTCCTCCTCTTCCAGCTCCTCCTCCTCGTCGTCCTCCTCCGCCCGGGTAGGTCGGCGAGCCCGAGCCCCTGTTGCAATCCTGCAAAGTGTGGACGAGCTGTCAGCGGCCCCGGAGCCCGCGGCCGAGGGAGAGAATGAGCTGCGCCTCCGGGCTGTGCGTGCAGCCCCTGCCGGTGGCGCGCGCCCCCGGACGCTGCTGCGGGAAGCCCCCGGGCCGGCGTAGCTCTCCCGCCAGGTAGGTGTCTGGGGCTTTGAACCACCGAGCAGGCGTTGCCAGCCGCCGGCGGCGTCCGATTTAGAAAAGAGCCCGACTGAGCGATCAGGCTAGCCTTGATTGCTCTGACCCCCTGCCCGTGCTTTAAAGCCAGACTGAAACGAATTCATTCTGAAGTGCCATGCACACCTGTTAACTTAAAGCAAGCCGGGGGTGGGAAACCCCCAAAAAGACGTCTTGGAAAGGTTCAAAGAAGAAAACTTGTTCCATTGTGTCTGAGCAGCCTGCGCAGGATGTATGGTGAGATTCCAGATGAGATGAAGCCTCTTTATTCCCGAAGGGGAGAACCGAAGTTGGCTTCCTCTCAGATGTTTACCTTCTGAGATTTGGACATGCAGGGCAATATGTCGTCGATATTCTTGGTGATGAAAAAGAGAGTATATGCAGTGGATCTGGGCCATAGGTCTGAATGATAATCCATCAGGGAATTGCTGATGGAAAGGGAATGGGGGTCGAGGGCACGGCTCGATCCTATCCTGGGATTCTGCAGCTCAAGTTAAAATGAAACGGATTCCTGTTTCAGCTGGGGAAAGGTGTGGGCGTCCGACCCCTTCCAGGGCTCTTGGGCTGCTGTGATTCGTTTCGGGGATCTTGCTGTTGGTTTACTCAGAGGTATCTGCAGGTCAGACTCAGATTTCTCAGAAATGAGCCCCTCCTCCCCCTTTCTGGGAAAATGCTCTGTCTCCTTTGCCTTCATAAGTGGAGTCACTTTCTGAATTCTTCCCCCAGCGGGTACCTTCCCAGCGCGTTCGCTGGGGGCCCCATCGCTCTGCCCGTTCTCATTGGCCCTAGTGGATGTCTGCTTGCGGGCAGGGAGGTGTGGATTAAAGAGCAACGCATAGAACGTTTTTGCAGCAACTAGACTGGGGGTGTTTAGGCCCAGGAGCCAAATAAATGAACTTTGAGATGACTCAGTTTTTAGGGTGTGGGTAAAGGCAAAAGGAGCCCAGCGGTCTTCACTGCCTTGCTGCCCTAATTAAAGTTTCTGCCTGCTACTCTGACTTTCACTGGGTCGAGCTTCTTGGTCCCTAGTCGTTCCTCTCCGCACCTCACCCCTCAGCCCTCATCCTTCATCCTTCCTGGCTAATGAGCCCTGGAGTATTTCTTGAGGGAGAGAAGGCTATCCAAGGCAGATGCGCAGAACCAGTTGAGATAACGTATTTATGAAACCCAAGGGCACAGTTTCCACCAGTTTCTCTTTCCCCCTAGCTCTCCTCTGACTGGTATTTTGCTTGCTTATTATCTATTTAATTTATCTATTTATGCATTTGGGGCTGGGGGGACCACACCCTGCAGTGCTCAGAGCTGCTCCAGCCCTGTGCTTAAGGGTCGTACATGGCAGTGATGGGGTGGGAAGGGAGTGACTCAACCTGCAAGGGGGAGTTTCTCACCCCCTGGACTAGCTCTCGAGGCCTCCCTATTGTATTCCTTGTGGTGGGCAGAAACTTAGAAAAAACAGGAAAGGTAGAAATGAAAATCTCTTTTTTGTTTCCAGTGTAGCTTATTGACTAGTTGAAATGGTCTCAATGAGTGAAGAAATAGAAGGCTATGGAGAGAATTTTAAAAAAGAGCATCCTCAGTGGCTTGGCTTTTTATTTAAAACAAACAGGAAAAAAAAAAGCCAACTCCAAAGCCCCAAACCTGAGATAACTTGCTCCTGCATGACTGTGCCTGAAGTGAGGTTTGAGTGTGGTTAAACACTGTCCATTTACCCAGAGCTTTACAAATATTTACAGTTATCTATGCCAAATATCTTTCTGCTGAGCCCCGAAGAACATTCTCTGAATTCAAAAGCCCCATTCTTATGAATGGGTTCAGTTCATTGGCAATATAAAGGCATCCAACCTTCTAAACTAGGTCAGTTTAAGACTTGGCTTTTTAAGAGCCAGAGGGATAGTCCAGTGGCAAGGGCATCTGCCTTGCATGCGGCCGACCTGAGTTTGATACTCGGCATCCCATAAGGTCCCCAAACACCGCCAGGATTAATTCCTAAGTGAGAGCCAGGACTAACCCCTGAGCATTTGCTGGGTGTGACCCAAAAAGAAAAGACTTGGCTTTTTAAAAACAATTCGTGTCGGGGTCCCCCAGATTAGGAGCTGGGTTTTCAGAGGCAAATTCTGCAAGCAGAGAGGGAAGATAAGATCTAACCTCAGAAAGAGAAAAGCTTATTTTTAATGTCTCTAGCAAGACCCTTTTTTGCTTCTTGGAAGCTGTTGATCACTTCAACAATATGAATACTTTAAATTTCATAAGCATATTCAGAATTTTTAAAAAGTAGTTTCACTATTTTAGATATTTTGAGGTAGTTCACTGGACAACAGAATCATTTGTGCCGTTTCTGTGAATCCTGTATGGCCCTGGTCTCAAATATGAGTTAGGTTTTCAGTGTTTGAAATCACTGGCTTGCAGGAGAGGTCAGGAATCATGCTGAATCCAGGTGTTAGTGGTGGAGCAAAGTCCAGACAGTATTGGGACAAAATCTGCTTTATGCAACTGATTGTTTTAGATGTGGGAAAGGGGCCAAGCTGCTCCACCAGTCCTGCTTTCCTCTTGAAGTTTTGGGGAGCAGACATCTGCAGCCAGGCTCCTGAATACAAAGACATTTGGGGGGGCTGCAAGGGGAGGAGGGGATTCTTGCCTTAATTTATAGAAATTCCTTAGCTATAGCAGATCATCAATGTTTTCACTTTGAAAGTGCAGGAACTGAATGCAGCACTGGGCATTTACTACTTTCTATTCTCAATGTATTCAGAAACATTTGCCATGGGGCTGGGGCAGGTAGGGTGCTCACCCTCCGTCCCACGTTTCCCTGAGCACCACCAGGAGTGATACTGAGTGCAGAACCAGGAGTAAGCCTTGGGCTTACATTAGGTGTGGCCACAAAACCAAAAATAAAAGACAAAAAGTAAAATAATATAACTATTATAGTATTAAGTACTGTTTGCCAAACACTGTACTGGATGCTGAGAACACAAAGGACATAAAGAAAGGTGTATCCGATGTGGTTGTTGTCCTAAAGCAACACTTGTAAGCTTGGAAGGGTCTTTGTGCTAGCAAGGTTTTTTTTTCTTTTTTTTGCAGTGGTGGTGGTGGGCGCTGGGGGCTAGGGGCTAGGCTGCCAGTGGTGTGGGGCTTACTCCTGGCTCAGGTGTTTCCTCCTGCTGGGTGCTTGGGTGACTCCTGGCAGTGATCAGGGGAACCATACACAGTTCCAGGTGTCGAACTGTTAACCTTGTGCAAGGCTAGTGTCTTACCCCTGCACTATCTCTGCAGCCTACTGCGATATCCTCAGCTCACATGGGTTTCCCTGGTTCTGAAGAACCTTTAGATATCGCTCACTTCAGAGATCTGTCTTTTATTTGGGTGGTGGCAATACTTCCCTGATGTCAGTTTAGATAACTTAACAAGTTATCATAGCTCCTAAGTTAATTGGTTTAATTAATTTAATTTTTTGCTCCATTTTCCCTTTTAGGCATTGGTAGGAGATTTTCCTAATACTTAAAATCATTTTAGAATGAATTTAAATTTTTAAAAAGTTAATTTTGGCATTTGCTAGGCTAGATGGGTCAATGTGAAGTTCTCAGTCCAATGCATTGTACTTGAGTAGTTATTTAGAAAACTGGAAACAATTGTACTAAAAGGAAGGAAAGCACCCTGCCTCTGAGCTGTGATTGACTGGATCTGGGAACCAACGGCATAGGTGATAACACATCCCTTATTCATAGCTGGGGTTGCCTTTGATCACGTGGCTTGTAGCTGCTGTTAGAGAGGCGTTCTTTGAAAGCCGTGTGTCCTTGGTTTCTGGTTCCTCCGTGGACGTGAGTTTGAGTCCACACTTCCAGTCATCTGGTTCTTTGTCTTTTGGGGAGAGAAAACAAGGCATTTCATTTCTTTGCTGTCTTACAGCTGAAGCTGTAAACTCACAAGGTGTCCTGTACACGATGCTACGCACCTTTCTTTTGACATCCTCCACAGCTCCTTCCTTCTTTCCCATTTAACGTGTGTGGAAGTCAGCTTTTGGTGGGTTGACTCGATTTCCTGAATTTTTGGATTCCTTAAGAAACTGATCTGGCAGACACCTCCAAAAATATACAGCCTGTACCTTACTTTGTGTGGGATGAAGGAAATTCCTCTTCCCAGCTAGTTTTAAATTTGTCTCTAATTAAAATCTCTATTGGTAACACTCACAGAAGAGGGTTATATTTACACATGCTTTAATTTATTTTGAGAAAAATTTTGATTGAGGTATTTATGTGTTCGTGATTGCTGCACATTTCCTGGTAATGTCATAACCCATGAAATCAGCCGTCTTTTTGCTGCATGGGGTTTCTGAAATAACACTTCTTGATCCTGTTAATTACATCATTGTCTGACCTGCCTTTAAGTGGTGTTCCCTTCCTGCTTCTGAGCTTTGTTGTTATGCCAGGCAGGGGGAAGAAAATTATTCAGCAGGGTTGTATGAAGAATTGTGGGAGGGGAGGGAACCACTGATTAAAAAAGAGGTGGGCAGGCACAGTGTCAAGGACGAATGTAAATCACAACGTCAAAATATCTTGGAGCTTTACTCTCCTCCCCATCCTGCCTTCTTTGGTTAGTTTATATTAGGAGAGTTGTGAATGGATATTCTCCTCTTGTCTTGTACCCTGCAGTGGTAATGAGAATATGGGGAAAGTGCACAAGAAAAGAAATGTCTTTTCAGAAAAAGGAATGACATTTTTCAAATGATAAATAAGATATCTTACATATTCTGTATTTACTCTTTAGGATTCAGCGTTAACTTGTCCAGTATCATTTATTTGCTGGCCTTAATCTCATTTTCCTCCCATATACGTCTACTTATTTTTCTTATAGAAGGAAATGGGAAAGTTAGATCTTATTCTCACCATAAAAATGATAACTATATGCGGTGGTAATGTATTAGGTAACCTTATTGTGGCAATCATCTTGCAAGACATGCATGTGTTAATTGTTTTGAGACTTAAGTTGACTTAATACTGTATGCCAGTTATATCTCAACAAATCTAGGGAAATGAAGCTTATTAAAGAGTTGTATTTTTAATTTTTAACTTAATTTCAACAACAACCAACTGAGAAAGAAGTTTTTGCTAATATTTAATGCAAAAGTTCTCCTTTTCACCCACAATAAAAGTTAATAGGGATTATATTTGCATGTCACTTTCAATTTTTGGAAAATAATTACAAAGTTATAGTCTTACTGTTACATGTTTTTTGTTTTTGCTTTTCGTGTCACACTTGGCGAAGCTCAGGGGTTACTCCTGATTCTGCACTCAGGAATTACTCCTGGCAGTGCTGGTGGGACCATATGGATGCTGGGGATTGAACCAGGTTGGCTGCATGCAAAGCAAAGTCCTTCCCACTGTGCTATCACTCTGGCCCTGTTTTGGAAAGTTTGATGTAGAGATATCAAAGTAAAGAAATTACTGATGAAGAGTTTTTTTTTTGTTTCTTGTTTTCCTTTGAATGAGCCCGTGAAACAGTGATAGTTTCTTGCCTAACATATAAATCTGAATGATAATCAATGCTTTATACCTTGAAAAGCATGTGTGGCTGAATAGTTAATTCTGTCACAACTGAAAACTTAGTAGTTCTTGAATTTACTTGCACTAGAGCATTTGATCTGTTATACTTTTACAAATAATGACAAAGGATCATACCTATTATGCCATGTATGTACTCATTGACTTGAGCATTACTATGTTAAAAATGATTAGTAGATACAAATATACTTGATCAAATTGCCATTCTCTGCTTATCAGTAGGCTGCTGTGGGAACAAATGCTGTTTCCTTTTGTTCATGCTCTGTAAGGGAGCACTGCTTTTTTTTGATATTACTGGGTGTGTACTGATTCATCTAGTTGTTTAATGACCAGAGGCGGGTTAAAGATGTGGGTAGGAAGTGCAACCATAATATACAACCACAATACTGATTAGGATGTATGTTTGCTATAAGCCAGCATATTACTTAGTATTGGTACTCATTGCCCGTGCTTCTCAACCAGCCAACTGGTCTACCTTCCATTCTGAAAGACAGAATTTAGATTAGAGCTTCAGCAATGGCTGATGGCTACTGATGAAAGTCAAGGTTTTATTAGACTCAGACAATATCCCGTGACTCACCAATAGTGTCTCTTAAAAACATAGACCGGCAGCCAAATAAATCATTATACTGGGCAGAAATACCAAAGGTTCACACAGCGCAATTTTGGACTGTTTTGAGTTTAAGCTGATTCCTTGCTAGATTATTGTTAGGTAGCAGGTGAATTTCCTAAAATGGCAGCGATGGGGTTTTGGGATTGCTGTTTCTTTTGCTTTGTTACATTATTGGTTTTCTGAGAATATTGCTCCATGGCACAGGGCGACACTTCAGCCTACTTCAGCCTACACCCTACCCTTCCTGAAAGCCCTTCCCTTTGCTAGTTATCTCCCACGGTAACACATTCACATCATGTGTTTTAGTTACCTCATAGGGTTGACTCAGTGACTTGCATGGGCATGTAAACATTTTGAAATATACATGTGTTTCCTTTTCTGTTTCATCCCTTATTCTTGAGTAACCCTGAGACTTTGATTGCATGGCCAGAAATTAAGACCTTAGCACAAATCAGATGGGACTTGATGGATATTAGTATTCTTTCATACAAGCAATATCCACTTAATTGATTTTTTGTACCTCTCTACATATTTTAGTCTTTTCATTATGTTTTATTTATCTAAGTTTTGAAGTATTTTTTTCCTGAAAGGTATACATATTTAAGATAATTAGACAAATATCCTCCTAAACATCATCTCTTGCAATCACATCATCTTTTCATGGAGTAGGATAAATGTTATGATTTGAAATAGTGAAACAGGCATGACCTACAGAAGTTAAAAATGCTCTGAATGTTGGATCTCCCACCCTCTGCATTTTTTTTGAGCAGATTGCTTTTCCAGACTGCCAGCAGAGTATGAAAATTCCCTATACATCCTGTGTTTCCAGCACAGCTTCTGAAGTATTCCTTTTCTTTGGCAGTTCTAATGAAAACACTTGAAGGAAAAAGTGACTTTCCTGTTCTTTCGTGTCAGATAAGTTCTTGTTTCTCATATAATGAACACTTTTAGAGCAGGAGACACTCGCTGGGTAGGTAGAGCTACTGATTACCCATTCCTGAGAAATGAGTGTAAAAAATCAGAATCCTTGCACACTTCAGCCAATTCCTTCTGTTCTGTGGTCAGTTCTGTTTAAGCAAGTGACCCTTCTACAGTCTGGGTGAAGCTTCTCTTTACCACCCCACCCACAACTTTGCCTCTCGTTTGAAAAAAGTTCATACCTGAAGGCTCCTTCTCTTCTTTCCACCATGCCCTGGCATTCTCAACCCAAATTCCCTTTCCCAGTGGGTTCCTGACACCCCATTTGTAGTCACTGTAAAAGCAATTATGATAGTTACTGTTTTAAACCACAGAGTGAATTTAAACACCCACTTTTGGTGGAGTGGAGCACTCAAGTAATTTTCTTATTTTAGGTAAAACATGAGGTATGAGACAAAACAAGTTGAACAAGTTGGTAAAGAGTGAATTATCAGCTCTCTGGAAGGAAGACTTTTCTTCAGTCTTGGAACGGAATGGTGTGCATTGCCAGTGTACCTGTGAAGGTGTGGTTTCAATGGAGAATTCTCAGCAAATGCCAAATGTAGTCTGTCTTGCTGTAGGCCATTCTTCTCCCTCCTCTCAGAGACTTTTCATGCCCTTAACTAGTGTTTGTGTGTGAGGGGGTGAATTTCTGTTCTTAGTGGTTTCTTGTTGTGGAGACTGATAAAGCTTCATAAGACACAAATGAAATACCAGGACGTTTTGGTGCCATTGCCAAATGTTGGAGGACAGGTTTAGCTATTCTGGGAGTTTTGTTGTTTTGCTTACTCCCAGCTTAATCTACTTAAGCCAAGGTTAGTCTAATGAGACCTCTCTTCTATGTAAACACTGCTAGCGGGTGTGGCAGTTACAGAAGTCACCTTGATTGAATAACTTCTGACTTATACATCTACTAAGACTTCTGTGTTTTCTAGATTGGGCACAGCTCCTCTTTATACCCACTGCACCCAACGTGGGACAGTTAGAATTTACCAGGAGACTACCACCCTGGCTACGTTGAGACTATAGGAAGACTATAGGAAGGATCATACTAGTTTGCTCTAAGCAGGCGAGTGTGACCCTTTCAGTACACAAGAACAAGATACTCAGAATCACCCTGGTGCAGATAATAATAAGAAGGACCTTGTGGGTACCATCTAGATTACATGAAGCTCATGAAGTTAAGATGTATTACTTTTATATCAGCCCTCTCTTTCTCCAGTGTTTTACATAAGAGATAATCTTGGTAGAAAGGATTAGACCTTGGCATAACCTTTGTTTATACCTGCAATAGGGTGTGGCATTACACTCTGTTTAGAGTTCTTTGTTGACATGCCCCTCCCGGTTGGATTACTTTGGTGTATATAAGGGGCTGACTTGAGGCCCCTTCACTCTTCACTTTTGCCTTTTGGGCCTTTTAGCTTTCAGATTTTGGCTCCTGTGGCTTTTGGCTCCTCGGCCTTTTGCTTTTGGCTTTTTGCTCTTTGGCCTTTTACTCCTTCTGGGTAGGACTCAGCTCGGGTGAGATCCTCTCTCTCTCTTTGGTGGGAGACTTAGGCTCTTTTGTATGGTCTAAGTTCGAACCAGAGCTAAAGTTTGTTCGTTATATTGGAGTGCTGTGGAAGAGCTTTTGTACTATTAAAAGCCTTTTTTTGGAACTGCACCGGACTCGTGAGTTTTCATCTGTCCTCCCGGCGTCCTTGGAGGTAAAAGAGAACTTCTGTCCCGACACTGTCGGGGACCCCGGCGGCCATTCCCGACAGCCAAACACCTCAAGTGAGTGTGTATGTGTGTTTGTGTGTGTGATTTCTTGCTCAATAGTGGTTTTTTTAGATGAAGTGTTCACTATTTAAAGCATTTATTATTTTTGAAATTATCTAATTACTTTTTATGTATTATGTAATTACTTTTACTTTTTTTAAAACATTTATTATTGATTTTGCCCAGAGTGAAAAACCAAAGGGCTGGTTTCCAAACTGTGTCTGGTGTTACTTTCTGCTTCTGTGGTGGGACCAGGAAGCCTCTGAAGGGAAAGTCAACAGGTCAGTTGGTCTCTCCGGTCTTTTTCGGCCCACGCTTGTTTGCCTTATCGGAGATGGTGGTGGCTTACTTACAGTCGAATTTCTGTAAAATTCCAGGGCTTGAAAAAAAAAGCTTGAAAGCTTTTTGCATCGGGAATTGATGTTATTATATACAGGAAAACAAATAACTTCTTGGGATTGTTCACATCTCAAAGAGATGAAATATTTGACTTCTTTCCTGGCTCTAAGTTGGAAGTGTTGCCTTGATTGGAATGTGGGATTTTTTTCTTTTTAAAAACAGAATAGTTTTCTCCTTTATAACTAGTTTTTTACCTCATAAATATTGTTATACTGGAATCATGCTTTAGTTCTGTATGTCTTAAGCTACTGGACCGAGTATGACGGGCAGCCAGAATGCTGCCCCAGTTAATGTATGGAATGAGAGGTGCTTGCAGGGAAGTATTGTTAGAAACAAGACAATAGGTTCCCAGTGGAGTTGCATATGCTAAACCCTACAGTGCCCAACGGAGACTTAATTAGTCTCTCCCAGATATTGAATCTCAAACCAGTCGAACAGGAAGCACCAGTAAGGTAAATTGCTGGATAGACCCTATGGTCTCCTAGGGAAATGACCTTGTTGTACCAATTTGTTTTTTTTGACTGGAGAGACTTCCTTGTGCCTGCTCCCTTCTGTCTATGAAAGTCTTACATTTCGTGTGGTTGCTTAGAGCCCCTGCTTGGGATGCTGCTGGATTCATGAATCACTGAATGAAGTCATGAAGAGCTTTAACATTTGCCCAGCTGTAGTTTGCTTTTTAACAGGATACATCTTGCAGAACAGCATCTCGCTGGTAGTATTGTATAGTAAAGGTAAACATTTGTTGAGAAGGGTCATCTAATATGCTTTTATCACAACCCACAAAATAATGCTAGAAGGTAGGAGGAAACTTTTTGCAGTTGATGGATATTCTTATTTCTTATAACTTTCACAGTGCTAAGGCATGTACTTGCAAATAGAAGAATAAAAAACATGTATATGGCAAGAACAAAGATGATGTTTCATAAGGTTTTAACAGCTGCTAGACATGCTTTTAAAGAAGGCTGTGTCCAAGAGATGTCTTCAAGAGGTCTCCAATTCATTGTTCATTTGGCCTGTTTAATACCTCCTAAAAATAATATAGGTTGAGACTGTGAGAAATAATGGACATTCTTGAAATACCTATGTTGCTTGCTAGTTTGGAACAAAAGGATTTCTGTATTCATAGCACCTTCCTCCAAATGGACACTCAAGTAATCAACATTGATGGGGTGGGGCGGTTCATTTGTCATCAGCCTTACTCTGAGAGTATACACTGGGTACACTTCTTGTTGTTTCATTTGGGATTTACCTTTGTAAGGGGAAAGAGAGCTCGGAACATGGTGTACAAGCTATGTTGAGAATATAGAGATGGGAAGAGAGCAAAAGGGGGAGGCTGAGACTGTGTGTTATGAATTGGTAGTTATTAGAGGACCAATGGATGGCATTGTTCTAGCACAAACTAGATGAGAGGAGCGGTAAAAGAATTCTTGTATCCTTTTTTGTTAACTTCAGAGATACTTTATTATAATTATATTTATTCATCTCTATCTTTCTGTCTGTCTGCCTATCTATCTACCTACCTATCTATCTCTCTATATCTATCTATCTCTCTATATCTATCTATCTATCTATCTATCTATCTATCTATCTATCTATCTATCTATCTATCTATCTATCTATCTATCTATCTATCTATCTATCTATCTATCTATCTATCTATCTATCTATCTATCTATCTATCTATCCATCCATCCATCCATCCATCCATCCATCCATCCATCCATCCATCCATCCATCCATCCATCCATCCATCCATCCATCCATCCATCCATCCATCCATCCATCCATCCATTCATCCATCCATCTATCCTTTTTGGGTCATACCGGCAGTGCTCAGGGGTTGTTCCTGATTCTATACTCAGGAATTACTCCTGGCAGTGCTCGGGGGACCATATGGGATTCTGGGGATGGAAACCAGGTCAGCTACATGCAAGGCAAATGCCCTCCCTGCTGTGCTATCACTCCGACCCCAAGATACATTTTAAAAAAAAATTTAAAAAATCCTGAATTTGCTATGTAGGTTGATACAAATTTGATTTTCCTTTAGATGATAGCTTATTAATGTTTAATAGAATAAGTACATTGTTTCTTGTAGCTTATTAAGTCTTCCCCAATAAGTATCTATCTGAAAGCCAGTCATTAGAGTCTAACTTTATTTTTTGAGGCAGAGCTCAGTAGATCACCTTAGCAATACTCTTAATTGATTGTTAATCAAGTTTTCAATGGAAAATTAGGGATTACATAGCAAACTTAAACTCTCCAGGTTACTAGAGTTGGTCTTATCTCTTTCTGCTGGGACGTTAAGAAGTTAATGTAGCTGCTAGCTCTCATAGACCTTTTTTTCTATGAAAAAAATTCAACTTGTTTTCCACTTGCTTATTTTATTACTTCTGAACATTTTGCTTTTGGAACCATTTTGGGGGTATATAGCAAATGCCAAACATAAAAAGTAATTTATTTCATCCAAGAGTTATGGAGAAAAGAGTTTGGTTAATGTCAAGGAAGAGGGTATTTGCAGTTCTTTCTAAGGCAGAATTTATTATAATTGGCCACATCTTTTAAAATTTTAGAAAGTTTGGCTTTTAACATATTGATGCCGGCATGTATCACTAGTGGCTCACTCTCGTATGTGGCTTAATTAACAAGAATCGCAGAGTCCAGATCATCATAGTAATTAATCACAATATGAAGTTCCTTGACATGTTATGAATGTACAAGAATAGTCATAACATTTTCATAACCATTTGCTTCTTTAAAATAGAAATATTCTGAATAACAACAATCATGTAGGAAAGCCTTTCTTATGTGTGCAATATGTGATGATAAGGTTTATTCTTTTTTTGTTTGTGTGTGGGTTATACCTGGTGGTGCTCAGCCCTTATCCCTGGCTTAGGGATCACTTCTGGTGGGGCTAAAGTGTCGGGAATTGAACCCAGGTTGGTCACATGCAAGGCAAACTCCTTACCTGCTATATTATCTCTCCAGCCCTGGTAAGATTTATTTTATACAACTTTGGTAACTGGGAGGATAACTTTTCCTCTTTCATTTCTTTAATTCTGTGTCTTTCCATTCTCCTCCCTCTGCCTGCCAGCTCTGATCTGCTACATAATATCCTCGTGAAATACAGGTCTGGTGTAAGTGGACCAGGCTTTGAACTTGGCCTCTGAAAATGCAAATTTTGTGTTTTGTTCTGCTGCTACCTACAAACCCTGAGAACTTAGGCAGATGACTTAACTTCTTTTTTTAAAAAAAATATTTTATTATACCACCGTGAGATAGACAATTACAAAGATGTTCATGTTTGGGTTTTGGTCATACAGTGTTCCAGCACCCATCCCTCCAACAGTGTCCATTTCCCACAACCAATGTCCCCTATTTCCCCCCCCCCCCTCCCTAGCCTGCCTCTATGGTAGGTTCTTTATCTCTTTTCTCTCTTTCTCTTTCTCTCTCTCTCTTTCTCTCTTCCTTCTCTTACACATTGTGGATTGCAATACATACATTTAGAGGTTATCATGTGTATATTTTTGCCTGTATTCAATACTCAGTTCTATGTTATCACTTTTGTCAATTATTAGCACACTGTTCCCTTCTCTGTCTTATCTAACCCCTGACTCCCACACATTTGTGGTAGATTCCACCTTTGACAAGACCTCGTGATCTTAATTTAACTTCTTGGGACCTCAATTTATCTATAAAATGAGACAAGTAATCAGCGTAATTACAAAAGATAAAATGGAATAATGTATGTGAAGAAACACAATAGTAACATCCACAGATTTTTTTTTATTGGTGGAAAATATATCTAAGATGTATTATTTCACCCCTTTAAAGTATCTTATTGTAAGGGGATTACGTACATTCACGATGTTGGGCAACCGTCATGCTATCTACTCTCGGAATTATTTTTTTATCACCCCCAACTCATTATACAGTCACTGTGCTTCCTCCCCTGGCCTTGATAACCCCTTTCCTACTTCCTAACTTTATGAATTTGACCTCGTTTACATGGAATCCTACAAGGATTGAGCTATATGAATTTGAGCACATCTATATAGAATCCTACTCCCACTTTTGGTTTATCTCATTTAGCGCAGTATATTAATGGTACATTCATGTTTCAGCAGGTGTAAAACTTCATTCCTCTTTCAGGCTAAATAATACCCTGTTTGCATATTGCTGCCATATTTGTTTATTGATCCATGATGGACATCAGGATGGCGACACAGTCTTTTGGTTACTGTGACTAATACTGTGATGAACATTGTTGTGCATGTATCTGTTGAGTCCAACTTCCAATAATTTCGGGTCTTCCCCTAGGCCTGCAGTCACTGACTGATATGATAATTGTTGAATTTTTTTGAGCGACAGACTACTTTTAGGTTTTTTTTTTTTTTTTTTTTTTGCTTTTTGGGTCACACCTGGCGATGCTCAGGGGTTCCTCCTGGCTCTGAACTCAGGAATTACTCCTGGCGGTGCTCGGGGAACCATACCGGATGCCGGGGATCGAACCCGGGCCGGCACAGGCCGGCCACGTGCAAGGCAAATGCCCTACCCGCTGGGCTATCGCCTCCGGCCCCATACTTTTAGGTATTTTTTGAGCCTGTTGAATTGATTGTAGTGGTGCGGCTCCACAATGTCATGGTTGTTGAGAGTTGTCTTTTATTCCATAGGTGAGATGGTCTTAAACTCCAGGACTGTAATAATACCTTGCCAGAGTGGCAAAATCTCTAGCCCTAATTTCAGGCTGGGTGCTTAGAGACTATTGGAAGTGGATGTACTTTGATGAAGCCCACATGGATCCATTGAACAGTAGATCACTGAATTTGTTCAGTAGATCACTATATTACTGTATCACTGTCTTCCCGTTCATCATCGAGTTGCTTGAGCGGGCACCAGTAACATCTCCATATGTCCTGTCTCATGCAACTAGAGCCCAAGGGCACCTGCTTGCTCCAGGAACATAAAGAGCCTCAAACCATTCCATCAGGTCATGGGAATGAGGTCTAAATTTGTTACTGGTAGTTGGCATTTCAAATACGACACAGGTAGCTTTAGTAGATCACTGAATTTATTATCTTCTTCTTAAATTTTTTCTGCAGGCATTGAAAATTCTGAAGGAGGCTGAAGGCAGGCTGATGGACTCAGTTGGTAGACTTCTTGTCTTACCATGACTGCCCAACATTCAACAGCTGGAGACCTGCCCATGGCCCCCTTGTCACTTGCAAACTCTGCTTGTGTGAACAGTCTCTGGACAAGATGACCACACTCCAGGATTGCCAGTGCATGTTTTGTACAGCTGTAAGTTTTCCTTGATAGTTTCATTGTGAGCCAATAGCAAGGGAAGAATTGTCGAGGTACAGGGTCTATTTCTGTGTCTTACTGAGAAGACATAGTTCACTACCACACAAATCTGTTTTGGAAAGCAGTTCCACATTTGGATCTGTCTTCCAGTAGTATCTCTAGTAGCAAATTTTACACTTACTGTTTCAAAGCAAAGAGTACGGTGCATGCAAAATTCAGTTATTCACAGACTGCTCAGAGTTTTTCTGTCTTTAACTTGTCCTTAACATGATGGGGTAACTGTGGTTTGTGTTAAGTAAGCTACATCCCAAGTGTGAGCCACTGGTGGTATGTACCAGCATTGGCACATTTAGTTCTGGGTAAGGAGTACAATAGAGACGTTTTAAATACATTTTGTTAATTAATAAATATCTATAAGAAGTTCAACAAGTATTTTAAATGAAGAATCAGGTAGGCCTTTACTGAAACTTCTTTCAAATTCTTGTTTATTTTTTGCAAATTTCATGAAATTGCAGGTATTTTACCCTTTTGCATACAATTGCAGGCATTTTATCCTTTGATGTCTCTGTTAATATTCACAATGTGCTTCTTATTCTTCATAATAAAGAGAACCTTGAAGGTCTGTAGGTCTGTGACACATTTCTAACTATGAATTTGAAAGTTCATAGAGTCCAGAAAAATTGTTTGGTTTAAGTATACAGATAGAAAACAAACTGATGTCTACTCCATGTGTGAACCCAAGGGGCCTTCTTCACAATTTCATTTATTTATTCAGAGTTATTTGGAGCTTCTGCCATGGGTCTGGCAGTCTGCTGGATGTTGGGACTCTAGTGCTGGTTGGAGTCCTTTGCATGTAGAAGAGGGATTCACTGAAGCCACTCTCCTGAAGTTGGGTGAAATCAGGGCCAACAAGTTAGCATCTTGCAGGAGAGTGTTCTGGTGGCAGAGAGCTCTGCAGTGGGGCTTACAAGAACGTTTGCATCCCCCATGCCCGTGGGTCGTGGCTGTTAAATGTGTCTCATACAAATTTGCTAAGCTTCTCATGAGAAAAAGTTGTATATGGGGCTACTTTATGGTCCTTTATTTGATTGATTGTGATTGATTGATTGATTGATTGATAGGTTTTAAGACCATACCTGGTGGGACTCAGGAACCAAGTCAGAGCCAGTTGCTTGTAAGGCAAGAGTAAGAGTAAAATAGTAAGCACCTGCTGTACCCTTTCTGGGGCCCCTCTGGTCCTTTATTATAGGCCCAGAAATAGATGGCCCTTCTCTATTTCTTCTTTCTCCTATAAATATTTGTTCAACTGAGGGTGAATTGGGTGTTCTAGGAAGCCTGTTGGGCGTCTCAGCCTGGTGGTAGGGGATGGCCTGATGTCTAAATCATAGTAGTTACCATTTCTCTTTGTTTTGGAAAGTCCTGGATAGGTAAGCAGTTAGTCTTTATTATCTCGTCAGTGCAATGATCAAGCAAATGTGGGTTTTATATCCTGACTTGTAAAGGAAGTGGAAGAGTTTAGTTACTGTGGGGTGAGTACTTAAATCAAGGAGAAAAAAGAGAAAGGAATCATTTACAGGAAGTAGGATCATTTACATAGAGGCATGTTTGCTAAGCATATTTTATTTAAAAGATGGTAGGGTTTTTTTTTTTTTTTTTTTGCTTTTTTGGGTCACACCCGGCAATGCTCAGGGGTTTCTCCTGGCTCTGCACTCAGGAATTACTCCTGGCGGTGCTCGGGGGACCATATGGGATGCCGGGATCGAACCCGGGCGGCACAGGCCGGCCGTGCAAAGGCAAACGCCCTACCCGGTGGGCTATCGCTCCGGCCCCAAAGATGGTAGGTTTAAATGAAATAAATCCAACCCTATTTCTTCTTTGTCTGTTAACATTTTCAAGATAATTTGTCTCGGTTTTCTTAATTTTATTAGGTTTGAAGGATTGTAAGGAAAAGCTATAGAAAAGTAACTAAAGTCCTTTATTAAGATGTTTTTAACATCTTATAATGTTCCACATCCTACAATGATCAGGGGTAACTCCTGGCTCTGCCTTCAGGAATTATTTGATGGTGCTCAGGGGACAATATGGGATGCCAGGGATTGAACTCACATCAGCCACATGCAACTTTTCTTAAGTTTTGAATTATGGAATCCAAAGATGATAGTTTTGGGGTTGTGACCAGAAAGCTCCAAACCAAAAGAAAAAGAATCACAGATGCACACCTTGTATGTGCAAGGTTCTGGGTCCTACCCCAGGACTGCTTGGCCCCCAGGCACCAATGGGTGTGGCCCCTGCACAGTGGAAAAAGAGAAAAAGAAATCAAGAGTGAAGACTCCAAAGATGGTGAAAATGGTATTTTCCTATTTCCCCTTTCTCTAGTGAGGTGAACTCTTTTTTTGGTACCAGGGCTTATCAGTTAGAGAAACAGCCTTCACCCCACACCCCCTCCCAGCCCCCCATTCCTGCAGAGATCTTTGTTCTTACAAGGAACAGGAAACGCCACAATAAACAATAAACATATTAAATACTTAAGTCATATAGTACTGGGGGGAAGCAGAGGTGAATCAGGGGCTAGGGGTGTGGGGTGAGGGTTGTTTGTTGAAGTGGAGGAGGACAGCTCAGGAGCCATTCTCTTTAGATTGATGCCCTCAGACCTTCTTCCTGCTCTTGTAAAATTGTGCTGCTTTGTAGGAAGTGTGGCCTCAGCCTTGTCATCACAGGGTGGCTGCTGTTTCCTTTGGTCTTGCTTTGTTTCTGGACACTGCTTCAGAGCAGTCCCACATGTGCTTCCGACTCTTGATAATCCTTGAAACACATGAGTCAGAGACAACATTTGGTTAAAGACTTGATGGCAGATTCTGTACTAGGGTAACCCATGTTTAAGCGAAAGGCGGTGGAATCTCTTTTGCTCAGAGATTGGATAGGGTATAATTCCAATCTGTGCATCAACATTGGATGCAGAGGATGCAAGCCAGGGTTAGAAATTCACAAGGGAGCCCGTATGGAATAGCATTATTTCAGTTGATCTTAGATCTCAGTTGAAAACAGCACAACTGCTTCTCTTTCCTTCTTCAGCAGTTTGAAGGTGAAAGTTGGTATGGTTATTTTGTCATCCTAAATCAGACTTCCTCAAGACAGGGTTTAAGCTCAGATGGCCTGGTGTTTTTTCTCCTCCAACATTGGAACTTTATGTTCCCATAAATGTGAACCATGGCTTCCTGATAACCCAAACACTCTGATCTGCCTACTTGTATCTACTTTAGATATTTGATTATTATTGCCTTTAACTTACCTGAAATATTACTTGTAGATTTTTTTGGTTAAAGATTTAGCTAATTTTAAAAAAATTTAAAATATGTGTGTAATAGTCCCAGATTTTAATTTGCATTGGTTTGAATTGGGTCGTGTCCGGCAGTGTTTGGGTCACTCCCAGAGGTCCTAGGGGGAGTTATACAGTGCCAGTGATTGAACCGGGTTTCCTCCTTGATGAACATTGACTCAGCCCTCTGAGCTCTTTCTCTAACCCTAATTTCCAATATTAAATATTATGGATGACAACTTTCAATTATAGTCTGGAGAAGATTTCAACATTTCAAACATTTTTTCCTAAGATAGCACCCTCTTCACCACTCGTGAAGCAGTGTCAAATATAATCGTTCTTCTCAACATGGTACTGTACTGATAATCTTTTAAATTGTTAAACTTTAAAAAGGAACTTGTATTGAGTTATAATAGTTTACTGTGGCACTGAAACTATATGTAATATGGCATGTATAGCAAATACTACTTAGCTGTATAAAGTTAATCTTGCCATTTGTGATCTTGGCAAGATCTTTGTGAGATAGTATGGTTTTCTGTCTTGTGAAAGATCTAGCAAGCACAAGCAACAAACAGCTGAAAAAACAAAAAGCAAATACTTAGATTCTGACAATTGAATAGTGGGTACAAGAGTGAATGTGGATCACTCATTTAATTATCATTTGGGGGCCTTGGACCATACCCAGCAGTACTTAGGGGTCAGTCCTGGCTGTGAGTGGGAGATCATATGTTGTGCCAGAAATTGAACTGGGGTTGCTGTGTGCAAGGCTAGTATCTTAACCCTGGTTCTGTAAATCCCTGTTTAATAAACTTTTGAATATAACCTCTCCTTATCCTTTTTGCCTTAAGAATGATCCCTGATCATTTTGCTCTGAGCTTCAGTTTTTGTTTTATTCTTTTTTTCTCAAGGTCAGCGTGCTCTGCAGTAGGGAATGGGCAGACAGGGAGTGTGTGACTAGACCACTGGCTGTTAGCCATCTCATTCTCTGTCTTCAGGGAGACCTGCCCCTTGACGCGGGAAGTCCGTGCTTCCTGCTCCAAGTTTCTTCCTAGACCTCCAACTCTGTGAAGCAGAGAGAATCCTAGAGTAAAGTGTCCCAGAGTTAAATTAACTTGGAAATTGCTATGTTCCTAGTCCTCTCTTGGAGGGGTATTTGCATTTTAGAGGCTCTGTGGAATCTTGTGGTTAGAGCAAAGCAAGGGGGATCCTGTGTAACTTCTTCTAGTCTGGTATTTTCATTTGACCATACCTCTATTTTTTCAGTGGAAAACCTACAAGCGTTCCCATACCCAGCTACCCAGCGCTCTGAAGATGACTGCGGTCACTGATTCTGGGTAGATAATTCTTGATTCAGATGACATTCAGAGCAAGGAATTGGATGACTGTGACTTCCAAGAAGCCATCCCTAGAGCTCAGTTCTTGTTCAAGGAAACTGAACGTGTTCTGTTGGTGAAGGTGGATTCTGTTAAGGCTGTTTGCTCAGCCTGGCTATACAGAAAGAAGTGTAGTATAAGATAGGGAAAGCTGTGCTGGACGAATGTGGATGGCGCTCACTAGCATGACTAGTGTCATACATAGATTATATAGGAAAAGTGTGTTTTGTAGCAAAAGAAGTTGTTTCAGAGTATAGAGAGAGGTATTGTCAAATCACTGTACTTGAAATGCAGGTATCTCAGGTATGGAGAGCTTCTCTTTCACTTTCCCTCTTCCCTCTGCTTTCCCTGTTGCTCCCCTACCCCCAGCTATTTTTTTTTTTTTTTTTGCCTTCTGCTTGTGGATTTAAATAGCTCAAATATAAAAAGTCAGAATTTTCCTTTTTCTGGCTTTTTGCAATACATTCTGTCAGATAATACCACACCATTATAACCCAAGTGAAGGAAAGCAGCTCACAAAATTAAGCTATCAAAGGAGAGACAATTTGTGGGTTTGCCCCTTGTGAGCAATATTTACCTCGCTCATTTATATTGGAAGCTATTTCTGTCAGCCACGAATTAAGGAATAATGAAACACACAGTTGTTGCTTATTTTGATAACCTAGATAATTTCACCCAAAAAGAGTTGGTGTCTTGGGCCTGGCCTGTTTACCTTTCAGATTAAAGACAGGATGTGCTAAGCAAAAAGAAAATAAAGTCCAGCCATATTCTTGCCTTTTTTTTCCATTACATTTAGTTGGCGCTGAGTAGTTAGAACTCCTTTTTACTATTCATTTCTCAGGAGCCAAATGGTTTTCCAATGTTTAAAAAGTGAAAGGAAATATAAAACATTTTAGACCAAGCCCTTCTTTTCCTTGTGACCTTTACGAAAAACCCAAGTATGGCCTGGGAAGCAGTTATAATTTGGGAAGATTTGGAGAGAGAGAGAGAGAGAGAGAGAGAGAGAGACAGAGACAGAGACAGAGACAGAGACAGAGACAGAGACAGAGACAGAGACACACAGAGAGAGAGGTTATTAGTAAGTATATGTTAAAGGAAGCAAAGGAGCTGCAGTATTTGTCTTTTTAATTTTTTTTTTTGGCTCCTGTCTGATCCTTTCACTAGGAGAAAGGAATGTCCTACTCCCGCCTCTGTTCTTCCTTTCCAGTATGGCCTGGTGGTAGAAACTAAAAAAATCTTCTGCACAGCAAAAATGTTAGAAAATATCATAAAATAAATGGGAAAAGTATTTGCTGATCATAGACCCAATCACCTGTATCTCTTTTATCACTTGTCTTTCTGTCGTTTATTGATTTGCTCTAGTGGGCGCCAGTAAGCGTCCCCATTGGTTGGGAATGAGGTCGATTATTGTTACTGTTTTTGGCATATCGAGTACACCACGGGAGCTCGCCAGGCTCTGCTGTGGCTCTGGGTTCATCCCAGGGGACCCAATAAGAGGTTAATATTCAAATATATGCACAATGCATGTAAATTAACAAGGAAAAACAAACAGGGCCGTTAAAAATGGGCCTATGCTCTGTATACATTTTGGCAACAAAGGCAACAAAGACAACAAAGACTGTGGGCTCACAGACACTTGGAAAAATATCATCTTGGCTTACACTAGGGAAATGCAAATCAAGACCAATTTGAATATCACCTCATACCTGTTAGAATGGCTATTATTAGAGAGATAACAATGAGTATTGATGAGGGTATAGAGGAAAGAGAATCCTTCTACAGATGTTGGTAGGCATGTAAATTGGGACAACTTTTATAGAAAACAGCTTGTAGGTTTCTGGAACAATTAAATGTAGACATACCATATGATCTAGCTATTCTCTTTTTGGGCTTTTACCTAAAAATATGAAAATGCTCTTTTGGAAAGATGCATGCATCCCTTCATTTATTGCATCAGTTATTCATGAGTGCTGAGAGGAAAACAACCAAGTGGCCATTAATGGATGAATGAATAAGAAAATGTGCCATATAAAGAAAATACTGCTTAGCTGTAAAAAGAAATTTTGCCATTTATGACCTTGACTCTCGAGGAAATTATGCTGCAAAATAAGTACTGTTTTCTCTCTCTCTCTTTTTTTTTAAGTATTTTATTATACCACCGTGAGATATACAAATAAAAAAGATATACAATTAAAAAGTTCATGTTTGGGTTTTGGTCATACAGTGTTCCAGCACCCATCCCTCCACCAGTGCCCATCTCCATACAAATAAAAAGATATACAATTAAAAAGTTCATGTTTGGGTTTTGGTCATACAGTGTTTTAGCACCCGTCCCTCCACCAGTGCCCATCTCCCACCAACAACATCCCCGGTTCCCTCCCCCCTTCCCCAGCCCCTGCTCCATGGCAGGTTCTTTATTTCTTTCCCTTTCTCTCTCTTTCTCTTTTCCTTCCCTTCCAGACTATGGATTACAGAACATACATTAAAAGGTTGTCATGTGAATCCTTTTGCCTCTATTTAATGCTCAGTTCTAGGTTGGCATTAGTACCCTCGACAATTGTTAGCACCCTGTTCCATTTTCTGTCTTCCCTAAACTCTGACTCCCACACGTTTGTGATAATTTCCACCTTTGACAAGACCTCCCGATATATGCTTCACTTGACCTTGGATATTGGTATCATAATATGTACATATATATTTATGCCATGCAAATAAATGCAGTCATTCTGTATCTGTCTCTCTCCTTCTGGCTAATTTTGCTCAACATAATCTTCTCCATGTCCATCCATTTATAGGCAAATTTTATGACTTCATGTTTCCTAACAGCTGCATAGTATTCCATTGTGTAGATGTACCAAAGCTTCTTTATCCAGTCATCGATTTTCGGACACTCTGGTTGCTTCCAGATTCTGGCTATTGTGAATAATGCTGCTATGAACATAAAAGTAGGGATGGTGTTTCTGCTGCGTATTTTTGGTTTCCCAGAGTAGATTCCCAGGAGTGGTATGGCTGGGTCAAATGGGAGTTCAATTTCTAGTCTTTGGAGGAAAGTCCATATTGTTTTCCAGAAAGGCAGTACAGTTTTCTCTTATGGGAAAGATCTAGATGCAAGCAAACAAATAGAGCTAAAATCCAGAAAGCCAATTCTTAGATTCTAACAATATAATGGCGGGTACAAGAGTGTGTGAGTGAGTGTGGATAACATGAGTAGAGGGAACTAACAATATGGTGGTGAATGAAAACTGGGCTGTTGGGGCATCATAATGTGGTAGAGATCTTAAAAATAGAAAGTGCAATACCTGAAAAATCAAAGTAATATAAAACATGAGCAAACAAGTCTTAGGTTATGTCGGCAGAATGGTGGGTCACCAGAAGGGAAGAACGGGAGGTGGACATATTGTATGGTGTCTAGAAACTAGACTTTTTGGTGTGGATCATAATATCACATATACAGGCGTTAGTATGTAGTGCTATATACTGAAACGTATATGATAATATAAACAGTATAACTTCAGCAGTTTCATTTAACTTTCATTTTTCAAATGTGTATTTATTCTAAAAAATTGAATCCCAGTGAGATACACAGTTACAAAGTTTTCATGATTGGGTTTCAGTCATTAATGTTCCAGCACCTGTCCCTTCACCAGTGCACATTTCCCACCACCAGTGTCCCCAGTTTCCCCTCCCTGTAGCCCCATCCCTGCCTGTATGGCAATGGCAGGTGCTCTCTCTCTCTCTCTCTCTCTCTCTCTCTCTCTCTCTCTCTCTCTCTCTCTCCCTCTCTTTCTCCTTTGTCTGGAGATTATGGTTTGAAATACAGATACTGAAAGCTTATCATGTATATCTCTTTACCTATCTTCACCACTCAGTTCTTGTCTAGGGTGATCATTTCCAACTATTGATTCTAATAGTTTTTTTTAAAACAACGTTCAAACTATCTTAATAATCAAATTAAATGCAAACTTATGAAAAGATTTCTTTCCCAATGTATGAAAACCTTTGTTTAAGTTCAGAATTTGCCATCTAATTTTTCTTTTTCTTTTTGGGTCACACCCGGCAATGCTCAGGGGTTTCTCCTGGCTCTGCACTCAGGAATTACTCCTGGCAGTGCTCGGGGACCATATGAGATGCTGGGGATCGAGACCTGGGCCGGCACAGGCTGGCTGTGTGCAAGGCAAACGCCCTACCCGCTGGGCTATCGCTCCGGCCCCAATATTTATTATTTTTACAGTTGCAAAAGTGTTCATATTTGGGTTTCAGTCATAGTGTTTCAGCATCCATCCCTCCACCAGTGCCCATTTCCTCAACCAATATCTCCTGATTTCTCCCCTTCCCCAAGCCTCGCGTCTATAGCAGGTAATTTTCATTTCTCTCTCTCTCTCTCTCTCTCTCTCTCTCTCTCACTCTCTTCCTTCTTTTTTACACACTGTGGCTTGCAATATATACAGTTAGAGGTTACCATGTATATCTTTTTGCACTGTTCCCTTCTCTGTATTGTACTAGGCTTTTCCTCGCTCACATATGAGAGATGCCATTCTCCATCTGTCCTTCTCTATCTGGCTGACTCCACTCCATGCTACCAGCTCCATTCACACAGTGGCAAATTGCGTAGTTTCATCTTTTCTTACAGCCAAGTAGTATTCCATGGTTTGGCTATCCAGTCATTTGTTCTCGGGTACTTGGGTTGTTTCCATTTCTAGATTTTTGCTGTGGTGAATAGTAGTCTAGTGTCATTTAATAATATTTTATTTTGGGGACACACCCAGCAGTGCTCAGGACTGACTCCTGGCTCTGTGCTCAGAGATCAGTGCTGGTGGACTTGGGGGAACCATACTAGGTGCCAAGGATGAAACGTGGGCTGGCTTCATACAAGACGAGCGCCCTACCCAGTGTACTGTGCTCCAGACCCATTATGTCATTTAAAAATGCCTTTTATTGGGAACTCTCTAGACCTGTGAGAAATCACGAGACAGCCTCCTGCTGGTCATGTCACAGACCACTTATCTGTCCTTTTCGGGACCTGCTGACTTTTCCTCAGGTTTTCAAATTCCCAGCTGTCTGGATTCCCATGTCTTTCAGTACTGTCAGTGGACAGTAGTAAATAGTGCCAGGTCACTGACCTCTCTGGCTTGTTTTGTGGTACCGAAGGGAATTCGTTTGTAAGCTTCTTCTTTTCTGTGTCCCTGGCTGTTTCACCTCTTGACACACACTCAGGCTTCGCCTGGCTTCCATTTTACCTGTGTTTGTGACAACACTATGCACAGTTTCAGATTTGCTTTCTGACTTCCCAGCCTGTTGCCTTGGGCAATCAACATTGAGTCAGTTTTTCTGTGTCTTTGTTTATTTGTACTTATTTTTTTTTTTTTTTTGCTTTTTGGGTCACACCCGGCAATGCTCAGGGGTTACTCCTGGCTCTGCACTCAGGAATTACTCCTGGCAGTGTTCGGGGACCATATGGGATGCCGGGATCGAACCCGGGCGGCACAGGCCAGCCGCGCAAAGCAAACGCCCTACCGCTGGGCTATCCCTCCGGCCCCTGTACTTATTTTTTTTAACATATTGCTGCTTCTACTTGTTAGGAGCTTTAGTGATTATACTCTGATGACTTTTGCATAGGTCACTGGATTAAGAAGCGATTCTCCTACTCTGATTTTTCCCTCAACAGCTGAACCGCTGTGGCGGACAGCATCTGAAAAACAAGAGCACATTCTAACACACTGAGAAAGAGAGGAGAAATGACTCAAAGGGGCTGGCTTCCCGGACCTATGAGCTCATCTGTGCTTAATGCTCCCTACTTACTTATTCAAGGACAGTGGTAGAACGTGGCTGGAGAGAAAAGCGCCACAGAAGAAACGCTGATGAATTTTTGTTGAGCCGAGAGGTGGAAATAACTTTACCCCAACCCCGCTGTGACTCTTCCTCAGTGCCAATGTTATTTGGCCTTTTTGACTATCAGTCATCAAGGGAGATAGTAGATAACTGTTTCATGACCTTCTTTTAAAAAACTCAAATTTTGGGATAAGGCGCAGAAGCAAGTAAATACAGTGATTAGATGAGGGAACACTGATGAAAAATGAAGGACTGAAGAGATAGTACTGCCGGTAGGGCATTTGCTTTTGCACTTGGCTGATCCAAATTTGATCCGCAGTATCCCATATGGTTTCCCAAGCACCACTAGAAGTAATTCCTGAGTGCAGAATCAGGAGTAGCCCTTGAGCATTGTCAGGTGTGACCCAAAAGAAAAAAAAAGCAGGTGAAAGGCATGGCAAGTGTTTTAAAGGAGGGGTTCTGCTCTAGGGTTGAAGGTCAGAAGAGCCTCACTTATAAGGCATTATTTGAGCAGAGTCCTGATGGCCAGGGGATTATCTGTCACTACTGCTTGACTGCACTATATGTGCTGTCAGTCTGTGTGTGTATAAACATAAGCACATGCATGTATAAAATGAGGGTATTTTTTGTTGCATGCTTTTATTTTGGGGGCCATACCTGACAGTGCTCAGGACTTATTTCTGCTCTGCATTCAGGAATTACTTCTTGGCTGATATAGCTCCTTTGAGGTACCAGGGATTGCACCTGGGAAGACAGCGTGCAGGGCAAGCTCCCTATGCTCTGTACTATTTCTCTAGCCCCCTATAATGAGGTTTCTTAGAGTGGACTGACCCATGCACTTTTGTAGGTGAAGTCTCATGATGGTGTCTGCAAGCTGAGACCCAATGTTATATTCCCAGTCTTAGTCTGAAGGCTTGAGAATGTGAAGAATCAATGGCATAAATTCTGATCTGAAGAGAGGAGTAGGCCAGTATCTCAGCTCTCCGGGTCTGGCGGCAGAGGGAGTCTTTCCTGCATCTGCCCTTTTGTTGAATTCAGGCCCTCGACTGGTTTGAGGAGACCCACTTGCTTGTGAGGAGGATCATCTGTTTCAATCAGTCCACTCATTCAAGTGCCAGTAGCACTGGGAAACTTCCTCATAGACACACATCAAAGTAATGTTCAACTAAGTACTTGGGTGCTGGGGGGCCTGGCTAAATTGACATATAAAGTTAACCATCCTAGCTGGTTAATTTAATAGCTCAGCAGTAGACACAGGCTAGGTCCTGGGTTTGAGTCCTGCATTGTGTGTACATGTATGTGTACATGTATGTGTGTGCACACAGATGACCAATGCAGACATCCTTACTGCTGCACAGAGAATGCAATACAGGGCTGAGGGTGACACTCGGGACTCATTAGATGGAACCTCCCATTCTAGAGATGGTAGTGCCTGAGCCAGCACATACTAACTGGTGTTTTTGGAAGTATGCTTTTATTTCTTTTACATAACAAGTCTAATATTAATTCATCTCAGCAGATAGTGTAAAGTGTAAGGCAAGCTAGCATGTATGTTGATTTCAGTGTCCTCATCTGGATTTTCGTTGAAAATCTCCAGGATTGAGACATACTGTAACACTGACTCTTTAGTTCTAATTCCAACTAGCTTTTCTTCTACATGTCTTTGAAACTAATTTCTCTCTAAATTCCACCTACTAGTTACTCAGTCTCCCTAGAGTTGACTGAAATCTAATTTTTATTCTGTTCACTAGCTCTGTGTTACTTGAAGGAAGGTTATCTTTGTGTTGGAGGGCAAAGACAAAATTAGTCATTACATATTCCTCTACAGTGCTCTGTCCAGTGTGGGAAAATTAATAAAGAAGTTCTGTGGCTCCTCTTCCCCTGTTATACTGGTCTTCTGGAACAACGTTTGCACAACCTCCTGGCTTTGATGATAGGCTGGACAAGTTCTTCAGGCTTTTCTATTTTCACTTGGATAAACATACACGATCAGGGCAGGGCCTATAATCTGGAACAGGACTTAATGTCTTTTCCCTAAAGGAGGCTATAAAAATGGCAGGTTAGTAATTGTGCTCGCAGAGACTCCCTTTTCCTCTTTTTCCTTCTTTGCCAAATATGCATGCTTTGCCGTGGTTTAATTCTTCCAGCTGTGTATCACAATGTGTTCGCCTGATCTAAAGTACAGACTAGAACCAGAGAGAGTAGATGAGTGTATAAAGGAGAGAATTTTTCCTTCTTCCACGCAAACACCAGTCTTTATCTGTTTACTACTTTTTGTTGTTGTTTTTGGGCCACAACTATCAGATCTCAGGGCTTATTCCCAGTTCTGTGCTCAGTAATTGCTCCTGGTGGGCTTGGGTGCCTTGTACAGTGCTTGGAATAGAAGCTGGGTCAGCTGGGTGTGAGGCAAGCACCTTTCCCATTATACTACCTCTTCAATTCCTCTATTTTTGTTTATTTTTTAATTGAATCACAGTGAGATACACAGTTATATATATATATTTTTTTTTTTTGAGGTGGCACATTTTCCTTCTGTCTATTCCCTTTACCGCCTCATCCTTCTCTTTGGTCCAGCCGTGTGCCAAGCACTGTGCTAGTTGTGTCTATGGGTGTCCCTGCACTGGCTCTCCTCTGGGAAGTTAATTCTGATCGGGTAAGTACGGACACCAGGGGTGCACATAGCAACTCCCTGAACTAGACATGAACAGGTCAGAGATGGGGGCTGAGGGCCAAGAACAAAGATGATGATGAGAGTTTGTTGGAAGTGGGGCCCTGGATAGGAAGAAGCTCTGGGATGGGAAGGCAGCTATGTGGGAAGGCACAGGCTGAGGAATTGAGCTGAACGAAGGACATCCCTGCAATGCACTGTTAGAAGGGAGCGTCAGCAAGTGGCTGATGGCAGGCAGAGACCAGATGGTGGATCCAGGATGCCAGAACTTGATGTTGCCGCAGGACAGCGTGGTTTAGCAGAGGGCAGGGACCATGGCTTTGTCATTGCGTGAAGCACGGTGAAAGCAGCTGAAACTGGATTTGGAGGAAGGAAAGGCCCTATGAAAGAGCTAGCAGAACCTGGTCGTCGGCCGATGCTGAGTTGAGGTCATCTGCAGTGAAAGTCTGCTTGTTCACTTTTTCCTTCCTATCAGATGCCAGCATCAGATTTTGGGGGTGGGGAATGGGGCAGGGTGCAGTGTACTTTATTGATGGTACATGACAAGGTGTATATGCCTAACCCCTCCCCTTCTTCACGGCATCTGAGATGGAAAGTCGAGGCCAGGAGATTCTCAGAGTGTTGGATGAGCGGGAAGGACTCTGCAGGGTCTCTCTTCCTCTTAGTGCTCTCACTAGGGCTGGTGGTCCTGAGGGTGGGGGGGTGGCGCATACTCCTGGGAGCACGTGTGGACCATGAGGTTCACTACCCTATCAGCTGTTGCCAAACTCATTTCCATACCAGGAAATGAGTGGGACCAAGTGGTTGTTGAGGGCAGAACCAGCCCCAGCACCAAGTAGTGGGTGTCATTGGATGCCACTAGACAACCTAGCCCTCAGTGTGGCCCTTGAGGGAGCATCAGGCATTTCTAGCATGTTGTTGTCAGTGTGCTATGACCGTCATGCAGAATGCATGTGTGTCCATGTCCTGTGCAGGCATTCAGGATCCCTTGCAGTCTGACTTTCTGCCCTTTCAGACCAGCTTCTGCCCCCCAGGCATGTGTCTCATCGTTCCATGGCTGTCCTGTTTCCCTAGAATCTCCTTGACTTTATTTCTCCTCCCTTGCCTGACTTGTTTTCTTTCTTTTTTAATTTTGATAACTCGGGTAGTGCTCAGGGGTGATATTAATTTGATAACCCTGGAACTACTCAAGGGTTATTCCCTGACTCTGCACTCAGGAGTTACTCCTGGCAGTGCTCAGGGTACTATATGGGATGCTGGGGATCGAACCTGGGTCAGCCGCATGCAAGGCACTTGTCCTATCTCCACTGTACTATCTCTCTGCCCACTCTTTTCTTTTATTAGAGTCGTAATGCCTAAATCTCTCTCATTATCTTCTCAAGACATACCTCCACTAATGACTCAATACACACTTACGTTGTAGGGTGGGATTTATTGGTTCAAAACTCATATAGTTCTTAAGCTGTAGACATTGGTTGCCATACTTGGGTTAAGTAGATTCATTCAAATACCTGCATTGTATTATATTCCACTTGTTTGAAATTCCACTTATTGAAATTCACTATAGGTTCTCTAACTTGTTTTGCAAATTTAACTTAGTGCATTATGGGTACATTTCTATGGGAGGGTAGATAGACTCACCTCTCCTACCTTTCTTTTTAATATTGTGAATCATTCTATGTGGAGCCTATATCCAAATGATGCAACTAGGCCCCTCAGTATGAACTTTAAGGTTGCTGCCAATTTGTGCTATGAAAATTGTTATACTTCAATAAATGTGCTTATTTCTCTCTAGAATAAATTTCTAGAAGTGAGATCACTTCACCAAAAGTATGCATGTGTTAAATCAATGCGTGTGTTTAGTATCAATACTTGACAGTTCAGTCTTCTGGAACTGGCACATTAGAAGGGTGGAATGTCCCTTTGTGCCCCTGGTATTTTGAAGCTTCTCACTTCGCTAATCTGATATGAGCACAGAACATTTCGTTATTTAATCCAGGCTTCCTCTTTTAAAGGAGGAAGCAAAGTGCAGCAAAACAAATCAGTCTCATGAATCTCTTTCAAAGATATGCAGTCCTGTGGCCTTTCCTTTGGACTCTTCTTTATATTCCTTCAAGGACCTGTTGGAGTTTTACTTCAAAAAAGAGCCAAGTAGCTAAAATTTCACATGATGGCAAACTTTGTTGAAGTGGTTGACACTAGCTAGAAGATTTGCTTATGACTGTGCTGGTATTCATAGTACTGTGCAGTCAGAATTCCTGTGCGGAGGAAAGTCATTTACACATAGGTGACATGAACAAATGAACAAATGCTTGTTATGATGGTCGTAATGGTGTGGGAGATGCATTATCACAAAAATGTGTTCAGGGACGAGATGGGAAAGGAAGTTTAAAAAATGTAGAGGTCAAAGTTAAAATGGTTGATAATGAACTAGATTTAGTTCCTTGTAAACCCCCTTTTTTCTTAATCATTGACTTCACTATGTTATGTTGTAGGCTGAAGATAGGCATGTACCTCTGGCAATAGGTTAGCGTTAGGCTTTCTCGTTGCTGTGATAATGAAGAGCTCGCTGTTAACCTTCACCTCACTGGTCTCAGTCATTTCCCACCTTGTGTAAGGGGACTATTTTGGTTTGACTCTTCTGGAAAGAGTGAATTCTTAGCCAGGTGCATGTAGGATTTTTTTATTCACTCAATCTCTTTGACCTGATATTTATTTATCCATCTGGGAGAACAACAGCAAGGAATGGGTCTGGGTGATGGTACCAGTGGTTAGGGTATGCCTAGCCTGTGTCTGACCTTGGCTTGTATCATATTGGGCGTCTCTGGATGTAGCCGTAGAAGTCCCCAGCATCACTGGGGTGGCCCTGGTTCATCCTGGCAGTGCCATGTCTTTGGGTCCTAGCACTGAACCATCTCCAGTGGCTAAGGATTTCTGGGAATAGCCCCGTCTCCCTAAACATTACTTGGGAAGTCCCCTGAAAATAAGCAAATCTTGTTGAAGGAAGAACTAGCAGGGTATTTGAGTACCTGCCATGTAGCAAGTATTATGCATTCGTCCTGTTTCCCTGTTTACTCTTAACTTCTAATTTGTAGATAAAGGAACCGGTACAGAATTAATGGACTTTCCCAAGAGCCATACTTTTAATTCCTGGACCAGAGAGTACAGATGAAATTAGAATCTCTATAAAATCAGAGTGTGCTGTTGCTAACATATATTTCAATACTCCCTAAGGTTTATTTGTTAACTTGAATAATAAATGAGGTCTGGCGTGAAGAGGAAGTACAGTAGGTAGGTGCTTGCATTATATAAGACTGACGCCAGTTCACTTCTCTACACCCCGTATGGTCCCCTGAGCACCACCAGGAGTGATTCCTAAGTGCAGAGCCAAGAGGAATAAACACTGAATTCCCTAGGTGTGTCGCTGCCCAGACGAAATAACAACCAAAAAAAAAAAAAAAAAACTATGAGGCATATGTTAGGTTTTAATGATCTTACATGAAGTTTCTAAAACTTGACGTTGGCCTATTTCACACAAAAACTGGCAAGTGTTTGTTTTCACTTGTTTTTGGACCACACTCCAAGGCTTGGTGCTTGGAGATCACTCTTGATGGTAAAGAGGCTTGAACCTGACCCGTCCACATGCAAAGAATGTGCTCAGCCTGTCGAGCTCTTTCTCTGGCCCCATTAGAACTATTTTTTTCTGTTTGTTTGTTTGTTTGTTTGTTTTGTTTGTGGTGCTGGGGATCGAATCCAGGATCTCACATGTGCAAGACAAGTACTGCAAATGCTTCTGAACCATGTTCCCATCAAGATAGGCTCATTCTATCCCCTGCCCCCTCTTTCTGCCGCTCCTCCGGTGATTATTGGTGTTCCAGCCAGTGACTCTCAGGGCCTAGTTTTTTGCCCCTGATGGGCAGCATAGCAGGGCAAGCAGCCTATGCTCTGTACTATTGCTCCAGCACCCTAAAATGGGTTTTTTTTAAAGAGTGGATTCACCCATGCACTTATGTAGGTAAAATCTTATGATGGTTTCTGCAAGCTGAGACTCAGTAGAACCAATGTTACATTGGTCATACACTCAAAGTGTGGCAGGACCTACAGCGCCTGTGAACTTATGGGTACAATGTCTTCATGTTAGACCACTGAGTGTTGGAACTCTGAGGAGGGGCCCACCTTTCAGTTTGTCCCAGGGATTCTACAGCACTGGTCTGGGGTCTTTGAGAGCACCCTCTGCCAGAAGACCAGGCGAATGACTCACTATTATTTGCTTTGAAGAACATAAATTCCCTTGGTCTCGTTTGTGATTCTTGTTTGGAAACACTTGTCATATGGCTTTAACTTGTGATCTTCATAGAATAATTTGCTAAAACATGGGGCTAACTCAAAACAGTTGAACAGTTAACAGTTTAAGGAGAGTGACTACGTTAGATTTTAAACAGAGTCTGGGGTATGTAAGCACTGAGAAGACTAAAGACGAAGACTGGTTCAAATTATGGCAATTAAAATTTTTTTAAGTAAACATATATAAAAACCTTTGCATTCTTGAAGCTTGCTTTAAATTTTTTTTAAAGTATTGAGGTCATTCACATTCTTTTTTGCAAAAATAAAGTCCTAGAAGAAGATTATGAGGTGACAAATAGTTACCATGTTGTTCCTATCTAAATTTTGAGTAGAAAGGAATTCTGATTTTGCTCTGGGGTAATTAAATACAATAGTATAATACTAATTTTGAATAAAATAAGATTCACCATCTTAATCCTTATTTAACCTTTTCTACTTTTTTAGTTTGTTAAGTCTTATAAATACTCTTTTATATAAGGCTTGGTTCTAAACTGATAATACTTAGTTCCTATCCATATTTGCATGTGGAAACACAACATCATCTTGAGGGAAATCAATGTAGTTCCACTTCTGGGTAATTTATTTTGTGTATTGGCTTGTGTCCTGTTGGGGAAGACTGTAGTTAGTTATGAGTGAGCTCTTTTTTTCTTTTTCTTTTTTTATTTTTTTGGGTCACACCTTGTGACACTCAGGGGTCACTTCTGGCTCTTCATTCAGGAATTACTCCTGGCAGTGCTCAGGAGACCTTACGGATGCTGGGTATTGACCCTGGTTGGCTGCGTGCAAAGGCAGATGCCCTACCCTCTGTGCTATAGCTCTGGCCCCGATGAGTTAGTTATCTTTATTCGTTCATTATGCGGTGTACATATTCTTTGAGTATTTCAAACATTTTCATGATCATTAATATTATTGCTATTAGTTTTAGTAGGTTTGACTTCATTTTTGCTATAATTTATTCAAATTATGGTTTAAATACCAATAGATACTTGGTTTCATATAAAATGTAACACAGGTGATTATGATTTTTAAGGAGTATTAAGATTGGGATTTGATAAATGGTGTAGTTTTCTTTTTGTGTAAAAAATTGTATAATAGGTTACCATGAAACTTCAAGCATACTTCAAGGGGGTGAAAAGATTTTAATGATGACTATCTCTGTTCCCACCATTTTGATTACATGTTTGAAAAGTTTTATTATTTCATTTTTTGGTGGCCCCACTCACTGGTGTACCAGGGTCACTCCCTAACAGTGCTTATTGGACCACGTGCAGTGCTGGGGAACAACCAGGCTTGGCCACGTGTAGGGCCAGTGCTGTGCTATTCAGCACTGTGCTATCTCTCCAGCTCCTCTAGCATTACTTTTTCTTACTTCACTTACTGTATCCCATGTGTATCGCTTTGTTTTCCTTGGTACTTTGGTAGCATGATTTCAGGAATTCACTGTGAACACCAGTGGGATGGAAGAGCTGTATTCTTTATTGTGTTTGCTTAGATTGGCAGAATAGTCACATTCTATGCAGCTAATGGTACAACCCATCATCACGACTAAAGGAGTTTCTGGCTATTTGTTATGTGGAGTGCATGACCCTTTCATGTTCCTGAGCCCTCTGTGTGTTCTGACCTAGGGTTCGAGCAGGGATGTGTAGGTGCCCAGGTGCAGGAGAAAGAAAGTGAGAGCAAATTCACTGGGACCTGTTGAAGTTAGATCCGGGTGCTCTCTCCCTCTCAGCCCTGCCTGCAGGCCCGGGCCAAGGCTGCTGAGGGCCGGCACTTCTGAGGTCTAAGGTTTCTTTGGAGGAAATGAAACGATGTAAACTTGGCGAGCGCCCTTGTTTTCTTTCTCCTGGAGCCATCGGATGCTTTTCTGGGCATAGCGTGTGGCAAAATAGCACTGGCACAGATGGACCTCTTTGGAACTAGGATACTAGTTGGGGCCTTCTGTAGGAAGGGCAGCGCTGTGGGACAGAAGGGAAGGACTCTCAAAGGTCAGTGGAAGAGCTCTTGCATCACATGTGTTGGGAGCAGGTTTCTCTGATGATGGTGGCTCTTCACCTTTGCTTGGAATGTCCTTCCAGGCTAGGAGATTTCATTGGCTTTATTGTAAGCACAGAGCCGGGCTGCAACATTTCCGATGAATTCTCTTCCGAGATATTTCTGTCACCAAGTTTCTTAATTTAGATGTGTATGATCGCCGGAGATAAAGATAGAAGTGTTGGATCACTCTTGCATGGTAGAAATTGAAAGTGATTTAGATGGGGCCCCAGATTGACTCTCTTATTGAATGACTGGTTTCAAAATTACAAGGTTATTTACTTCCAGAAAAAAGTAAAAAAAAGCACTATTTTGGGTAAACTATTCTGGTATAGTAGAAGGATCTCAACAAGACCTTTAAATTTTGCATATGTAATTTCCTTCTTGAACTTCCTTTACTATGCTGTTTTCTTCTCTTTCTAGAATTCTCTGAGTGCCTGTACTCTTCTCGAGAAGTTGGTTAGAAAAGATTCTCTTTCCTGTAGACAGTATGCCTCCACCAGATGAAAACTTGCCTCTGAGTACCACTAACTTACTTTAGGGAATGACGCTGGATCTAATAGTTTCTCCTTTCATTAGACTTGAGTTTATGGATGGTATTGGAATATTGATTCTTAGACTTGATTTTCCAATGAAAACTCTTTGAGGGTTTAAAACTACCACTGCCAGTTTGACAATCGCATAATGAAAGATCTGCAAAAAATTCATTGTATTTCTAGATAGTCACAAAGAGTAATGTGGTAATGACTATTTTTCACATAGAAAAATAACTCCATTTACAGTCATATTAAAAGAATAAAACAGGTAGGATCTGGAGCGATAGTACAGCAGGCAGGGCATTGCCTTGCTGTGGCCACCCTGGGTTCGATTCCTGGTAACCCATATGGTCCCCAAAGTATCACCCGGAGTAATTCCTGAGTGCAGAGCCAGGAGTAACCCCTGCGCATTGCTGGGTGTGACCCAAATGCAAGAAAACAACAACAACCACCCCAAAACATTTAGCTATACATTTGATGGAAGAAATAAAAAAAGCATACTCTGAAAACAAAAAAACAAAAAATGGAATACTCTGAAAAGTACAAAAGTGTTGAGAAAAGTTCCAGTGAGTCTAGAGAGCCCCCAGTTTATAGAGTAGAAGGTAATGTCTTTA
Source organism: Cryptotis parvus (assembly GCA_021461705.1). NCBI lineage: Eukaryota > Metazoa > Chordata > Mammalia > Eulipotyphla > Soricidae > Cryptotis > Cryptotis parvus. Next base: position 146,918 of record JAJIBD010005607.1, on the reverse strand, counting down.
AGATGGCTATTTTCCCCACTGGGTTTATGGTTAAACATGATTTCTTTGCAGAACATGGGCAAGCTGATTGTAAACTTATGTAGAAAGTTGAAACAGTCAAAATAATTGCTAAAAATAAGAACAAAGTTGGAGCACCCAGTTGACATGGTTTCAGAGTTGCTACTGAACAATAGTAGTAAAATCTGTGAGACAGAAATGTTGTGAGAGGGGGCAAGAGGCTGGGATGGCAGCCTGGATTAATTAGAAGAAAGTGCATTGCGCCAACAGATGGAAGTCTAGGAAGAAGCAAATCTGAACAGTTGTTTGACTACCTAATTGTCATAGATTTTGAGTCGACATGTTGGAATCATGGGAAATGCCACTACAGGCAGGGAATGATTGCATTTCCAGCAGTATTGCTGAACAAGTCAACTGGATAAATTAAATCTGAACTCCATGCTTAATCTCAGAAACGTTCAGTTCTTCTGAGATTTTTGTGAAATTGACAGGCTTCAAGGAAGTACAGGATGATAAAGAGGTCCCTGTGAAGATGTGTGCCTCTTGGTTATGTAAATGTACTTGCAAGATTTAGCAACAGAAATGATTATTTTTTGCTATGGGGTTTCAGATCTTGTTTTCTGAAGTGCAGCTGTTTTTTTGTACAACTGTTATTTAGTTAGATTGAGATTTGACATGCTCCTGCAGTACATGCGTCAAATAAAGCATTGTTAAAACCCATGTTCTTAAATTCTTGTACAGATCTTGGAGTAATTTACAAGTTGGTTTTTGTTTTTGTTTATGCTTTTTTTTTTTTAGTAATACTAAGGGGTTACTCCTGGCTCTGCACTCAGGAATTACTCCTGGCGATGCTCGGGGACCATATGAGATGCCAGGCATGGAACCCGGTTGGCTGCCTGCAAGGCAAATGCCCTACCTACCGTGCTCTTGCTCTGGCCCCCAAGATTTTCTATAAGAGTAAACAGAAAGTGCTAAGCAGTGCCCTGCAGGAAATGATAATAAACTTTGTAGGACAAGAACATTCTGGGTTGGATGGATCTTGGAATACTACATTTCTGGCATAGGAAATAATCAAGGATGGTTGCTTAAGAAAAATTAGAAAGTTCTTCAACAAAGTTCTCACTAAGAACATTTCCAGTATTTTGATCAGAAATTTGAACAGAAATCAGGTTGGAATAGTCTTCAAACATGGCACTCAGGGCCCCAAGGTAAATGCTAGGAAGTCTCAAGATATAATACATTCTGATGAAAAGTTTAAGTTATGTCAGTGAGTGTGAATTCTCCTTTACAGATATAGTAAGATCAGGTACAATTAAAAAAAACAATGTGAATGCAGGTCTTCACAGTGTTGAAAACTGCTCAGCTCTTTTTACAGAAATGTATCACATTTTTTCTTGCTTTTATCATTTTTTAAATCACTGTATCACTGTATCACTGTTTTCCCATTGTTCATCGATTTGCTCGATGGGCACTAGTAACATCTCCATTAGTCCTGTCACAAGCAAGTGCAACCAAAGGGCATCTACTTTGCTACAGGGACAGGAAGAGCCCCAAACCATTCTTCAGGTTATGGAACTGAGGACCATAATAGTTACTAGTTTTTGGCATAAAAAGTAAATAAAACAGTAGCTTGCCAGGCTTTACCGTGTAGGTGGTATAGTCTCAGTAGAAGGCTCTCAACCTGAGCATTTCTGATGAAACTTAAAGCGGGAAGATCAGGTTTTCTCTTGGATGGAGCTCTGAGGAACTATGGAGTCTGGATGTTGAGAATGACTAACTGCATGATGTGTGGTTTGTTCTGGCTACTTGCCAGGCTTACTGGTATCAGTTAAAGCATGTCTATAACTGTTTACTATGTATAAATGTGAAAGAAATTGGGAAGAACCTTATGCAAAATTCAGTATCCTATGAAAATATCGCCAAGGGACATGTGGGTCTGGTGTGGGTGGGTCTCTCTCTTCCGGGGCAACTGGCATGGAGGTGGGGAAAAGGGCAGGGCCCAAAACTCCACTCCGAGTCCGGCCAGCATGGTCTCTCCCCGCTCATGAGTGCAAACCCTTGGACCAATGTTGGACTCGGCCAGGGGATGGCCGAGCCCCTTACTGGGAGGTCAGCTCCTTGGGTTGCTTCCACATGGGGCCAGCAGAGCAGCACAGCTGTGGGTCTGAAGTGGATGGGTCTGGATCTCTCTCCGGTTGCAAATTAGCTGAGTCTGGCGTGGGTGGGTCTCTCTCTTTTTGGGGCAACTGGCATGGAGGTGGAGGAAAGGGCAGGGCCCAAAACTCCACTCCGAGTCCAGCCAGCACAGTTTTTAAATCACCTCTACAAAATCTTTTAATTTAAAAAATTTGGGCTACACCTGGCAGGTTTTCTCCCCACTTCGTGCTTTGAGGGTTGTTCCTAGGGTGCTTGGAGGACCATGTGTTGGTTAGTGTGTGTGTGTGGTGTGTGTATGTGTGTATGGTGTGTGTATGTGGTGTGTGTATGTGTGTGGTATGTGTGTATGTGTGTGGTATGTAGTGTGTATGTGGTGCGGGTGTATGTGGTGTGTGTGTATGTGTGTGTCTGGTGTGTGTGGTGTATGTGAGTATGTGGTATGTGTGTGTGGTGTGTGTGTGATCCAAACCAGACTTTCTGTATCAGAGCGCACACCTAGCCATTGAGCTACTTTTCTGATCCTCTGCATAATCTCTTGATTTCTCCAGAGTCTTCATCTTATAAATACCACACTAACTAATGGAATGGATTTTTAAGTTGTTTTTCATTCTTTTTTCCTCAGTTTCCTTCTCTTTCTCTCCCCACTATTAGTTTCTGGCAGTGCTTGGATAAATTCTCCCTTGTGAAATCAAGGGAAGAAAATGAGGACAGATGATTATCTTCGTTAAAGTCATTTGTGTGGAAGTTCTGTTAGGAATTTTAGTTAAAGAATTGTGACACACTTAAGCATGGGTATTTTGGGTAAAACCAAGGAAAAGAGAGAAAGATTTTGTGACGGAAGTTTTTCTTGAATACCATAGCAAGGCACAAGACCCAAAAACGTAGGTTTGGATATCATTTTTGTTTCAAAGATTCTGATGGTGAGTCATGACTATAGTTCACTTCGCAATACTTGGTGTAGAGTAGTAGAGAGAATTTATGAAAATGAAAAAAAATCAGAGCACAAAAGTCATTGCAGTTGAATACCTGTATTTTTCCAGTGGTGTGTAATAATTGCACTTTACTGTGTCTGTGCTTTATTTATTTATTTGGTCATGCTCTGGAATCTCTTATTTTAGTCTTCATTTTTGGCTTATACTCAGGATTTAGAGCAATAAAAGTCTTTTTTTTAACCTAAAGTAAAATATAGAAAATACCAGGAAAAAAAAGATACTGTCATAAGGACAAATAAGTAGAATAGGATTTATATCACAGAAATGAATTTTCATATTTATTTTCAGTTGGTGATCAATAAATATATTGAGGCAATCCAAGTGGGAACAGAAGCAGGTTTTCCTCTAAATAGGTAGTTCTGGGACAATGAATATGTACTTGCCAAACAAGGAAGTTGGACTTCTTTTTCACGCCATGGATAAGCAATAACTTAAAAATGGATTACAGATCAAAATAGAAGAGAGCAATTCTTAGAAGAAAATATAGGAATGCAGAATATATATATATATATATATATTTTTTTTTTTTGGGTCACACCCGGCAATGCTCAGGGGTTACTCTCCTGGCTCTGTACTCAGGAATTACACCTGGCGGTGCTCGGGGACCATATGCATAGGATGTCGGGGATCGAACCTGGGCCGGCATGGGCTGGCCGCTGGCAAGGCAAAAGCCCTACACGCTGGGCTATGGCTCTGGCCCCAGAAAATATATTTTTATTGGCTTGACTAATCCTCTTAAATTTGACAACAAAAAATGAAAAACCTTTGTATTGAGTAGACACCATCAACAAAGTAAAAAGATAACACACATAGTACGGGAAAAAACATTTCCGAACTCCTATCCAATAGAGATATCTAGAATATATAAATAACTCATAGATTAGTAATAAAATAACAAATAGTGCCATTAAAATGGGCAAATGGGGGCTGGATGGATAGTAGAGTGGGTAGGGAGCTTGCCTTGCTTAACATACATTACAGTGGCTAGAGTGAAAAAGACAAACAATGATAAGTTTTGGTGAGGACTTGGACATTTTGGAACTCTGATACACAGGCAATACAAAGCAGTGCCATTGCTTTGGAAAATAATGAAGCAGTTATTTGGAAACATGGGTTACCATGTTCATACTTGGTATGAACATACTTGTTCATTTCATATGTGAAATGAAACCATAACTGTAAGAAAACATATAGATATTCACAGAAGCATTATACATAGTAGCAGCAATCTAGCATACCCAAATTTCTGTTAGCTGAAAAATGGATAAATAAAATATGATACATCTGTAAGATACAATAAAATAAATATAAATAAAAATATAAAATAAATGTAATAGCAATAGAATGAAACACTGGTACATAGCATGTGGAACAACCTTGAAAACATTATTCTAAGTGTTGAAAGTCAGACATGTGTGGAATACCACACATCATATGTTTTGATTTTTATTAAATGTCCAGAAGAGGTAAACTGTATAGAAAAAATCCAGAAAAAAGGGCTAGTAGTTTACTAGACCTGGGAAGCAAGTGGGGATTTGAGAGAGAGCGGAATGGGGAGGGGAGACTGCTGGTAAGCAGGATTGTAAAATGTTTTTAAATCGATTGTGTGAGTGTTGCACAACCCATGGATCCCCGAAAGACTGCATTGTGCACTTCAAATGGAACATGTGAAATATAGCTAACAAAATGATTATATTTGATCGCACTCATGTTGCATCTATCTATACAGTATGCTCCCATGTGTGAAGTACTGATGCTGGTTCTTCCCCAGAAATTCCAAGTCAGTTTGTATGCAGAGTGCCCTGCCCTGAGCCTTAAAGGACTGAAAAGCTCCCTCGATGATTCTGTTAAAACGTCCCGTGTAAAGACCCATTGTCCTGTCCTGTGCTGCTCAAAAGTGTGGTCTGTATGCCAGCAGCATAAGCAAGGACTTGGAGCTTAGGAGAAGGGTCAGCCCTACGACCCATCTCCTAAATTGGAATTTGCATTTTAAAAACAAATAGGTACTTCTTGTTCTAAACAAGGTACTAGTGGACTAGTCTACAGAGTCTTAGATTACCAATAGTGCTACTTCTTAGACTCATTACACTCGTTCACCCCTGTTGTTTTTATTTTTATCATCATGAAGCCAATAAAGACACACAGTGTCTGGATATTAGCAACATCAGGAAGCAATACTACCTTAAGCAGTACTACCTTAGGTACTAGGCGGAAATGATATTACTAAAACCTACAGATTGGGGCTACCTGGTGCGATGTGAGAGCATTGTGGGGATTGGGAAGGGCTCTCTCTTCTCCAGGCGGAGGAAGAGATGCAGCCACCATCAGAGATCATTAGGGAACCAAAGAAGGGCTTGGGGTTGCCCTCCTTTCTCCCTCCCCCTCCGACCTATTCTTACCATAATACCTCCTGTTGGCCAACTCTCTCTGGAACCTGGGACATACATTATCTACATCTTGGAGCAAATCAGGGAATGTGGGGCGTGGGACTGAGAAGAAATATGTAGGGTACTAGCACAACTGGTGGTAGTTAGTTCATCAGTTGACTGGAAAGCATATATAGGGAGAAGCGAGTTGAGATCCATGTTGGAAATCCCAGACTCTGAGAAGGAAAATGATGGATCAGCAAAGAGAGGAAATGGTAAAACTGTGGAATTCTGAAGGCAAGGGAGAGAGAGTTTTAAGAGAATGAGAGAGCTTCGCCATGACTAGCATCACTGAGAGCACAGGCAGGAAGAAAGATTCACGGACACAGAGGCCACCGGTGAGGGCCATTTCAGGTGGGTTATAGGAAGGAAGCTGCTGTAATCTGGCTGAAGGTAGTGGGAAGTTGGGGCAGAAAATGCTTTCATATATTGGCCTGTGAAGAGAGGCAGGGAGAGGATGCTCTTTGGCCAGGAAGACAAATATGGGAGGGGTATTTTTTAAAATATTTTTTAATTTAATTAGGATATTCTTTTTTCCTCCAAACTAGTTCTATCATTTACATTTTATTTTTTATTTTTAAAAATTTTTTAATAAGTATTTTATTATGCCACCGTGAGATATACAATTACAAAGATGTTCATATTTGGGTTTTGGTCATACAGTGTTCCAGCACCCATCCCACCACCAGTGCCCATCTCCCACCACCAATGTCCCGGTCCCCCTCCCCACTCCCTAGCCCGCCTCCATGGCAGGTTCCTTATTTCTTTCCCTTTCTCTCTATCTCTTTCTCTTTTTATTAGGATATTCTTGAATATGTTTCACTGCTGAAAAGAGGGAAAAAATTCATAAGGGAAAAAAATTCAAGAATACAAAAATCATCCATAGGGACATTTCCTGAAAGACAGGAGGAATTGGGTCCAGGACATAGTCTGACAGGAAGAGTTGACTCCTGTGTGTTTAGTGAGAGGAGGAAGGAAGGATGCTGATGAGAGGGCCTGTATTAGTGGCTGGAGCGGAAGGAGTTTTGTTGCACAGATGAGGAATAAAATGCTACTAGACCTTGAGGGCTCCCTGGGGAGAAGATCCAATCAGTCACAGTGGAGGGTGGTCACCATTGCATTGCTGACATGTCCCGCCTACTCCATTAACATATTGCAGCACCGTGTCTGGAAACATGACGGTGGCCAAGTGTAGATGAGTGAATAAAGAAACTGGACGGAGCTGGAGACGCAGTATGTGGGTAGAGCATTTGCCTCGCATGCAGCCTACCCGGTTTCATTCCTGGCATGCCATAGGGTCTGCCAAGCTCCACCAGCAGTGATCCCTGAGCACCACAGGGTGTGATCCAAACATTGGAGAAATAAAAAGCTATGGTATATACACATATGAAGTACTACTTAGCTGTAAGTAAAGACAAAGTTATGCCTTTTGCCAACTGGTGGATGGATCTGGAGAGTATCAAGTTGAGTGAAGTCAGCCCGAAGGAGAGGGTCGGATACAGAATGACCTCTCCTGTGTGAGATGGAAGAAACGTGCAAACTAACAAATGGCCAAAGGAGACAGGACCTGGAAACTGGTTTTAAAACAGAGGTGGCCCTGGTAGGGGGAATGAGGTGGGAGGGGATTGAGAGAGGGACACTGGGATATTGGTGGAGGGAAGGCAACACCCAATGGAGGTGTGGTGTTGGGACATTGTATGCATGAAATCTAATCATTAACAGGATTGTAAACCATGGTACCTCAAATAAAATTTAAAAATGAATTAAAATGAGCATATGTGAGGCAACCTTGGGTAATGGGAATTTGGCAAGGAGAGAGAAAAAATCAAGTCTTGGAGAATTGAAGAGGAGGGTGTGGTTGTATCATGTGTAACATTCTCTTTGGATAGTTGAATATTCTGATTTGTCCTCAAGAAACAGTGCTGCACCCCCTCCTGTGCCGTCTCTTTTAGAATCACAGTGTTCTCCTCTTTCTGATGGATTTGTTCAGATTCCTTTGAAGGGGGAAAATAGTTGGAGCCCCAATACAGAATTTTTTAAGTTAATTTAAACTTAAAACTTAATTTTTTAGGTTTTTCATTTCAGTGTTATACAGGCATTAAATATAGGTAACAGGCATATTTAGACTTCTGTGTCTTAAGCAAGTGAGAACATTAGACTAAATGGATAGATAAGTAATAACTAAATTTATAAACCTATAAAATTGACATTTTAAAAACATTTGTGTGATAAATGTTTTCATTTCCACCAAATCACTCTTTATAGAGTTAGGCGCTAAGTTAGCAAATTCCAAGGAATAAGTGGTAATTCAGTGACCATGCCAATTTTCTATATGAGATTCATCAAAAATCTTGACTTGCATAGCTTTCACTGGACCCACACACTTCTCCCACTTACCTTTGAGAAGAAAAGCGCTTAAATTGGACCTGCCAAAGCTTCATTGTTCCACAGCCATACAAGTACTGACATTGAGTGGAAACGGGTGATCCCTTAGATGGTACAAGATACACTTTTATTAGTATCATTAGATATAGTAGGAAACAGTATACTGTTTCCGGTCCTCCACCTTGTATTGTATTAGTAATTTAACTCAACAGCATCCAGCAAAGAAGACTTTATTCATTTTATTTTTTGGTGCTGAGTCTGTGTGTGGTGGGTGGTGGAGAGGGTGGGCAGTGCACCGTGTGGTGTTCAGGGATTCTCACTAGCTCTGTGCTCAGCGATTACTCTTGGCAGTGGTTGGGGAACTATATGCAGTGCCAGGGAACAAACTGGGGTCAACCACTTGAAAACTGGCATCTTAGCTCCTGTATTAGCTTTCTGGCCCGTGAGACTTTATTCTTAGCTCAGATGTGGAGTCCAGAGTCGGAATGGAGATAATGGAGAATATTGGAGAATATTGGCCTTAATCTAAGATGTTATTAGAACACACTTTGAGGCTTGGTGTTGTAGTGGTGTATTGAGGTAGACAGATGACTGTATGCTTTATTAAGTATACAGTTTAATGGACATTATTGTACCAGGAATTCTAAAAAGCAGAATAGACCCAAATACCTTGAATTCTTATTATTTTCATTGTCTCCTAATCACTTTTCTTCTCCTTTTGGCTGAGTCAACAACTCATCAAATCAGCTTCAATCTACGTGGGCTGTCCTTTTTTTTTCTCTTTTGGGCAACACTTGGGATGATGCTCAGGGGTTAGTCCTGGTTCTGCAGTCAGGAATTACTCCTGGAAGTGCTCAGGGGACCATATCGGACGTCAGGGATTGAGCCTGGCTCAACCGCATGCAAGACAAGTGTCCTACCTACTGTACTATCCAGCCCCTAGGCTGTGTCTGTCTGTGCTCAGAACTTCAGGAGTCCCACAGCATACAAGAACTTTCAACTAGTGAAACACCATTATCACCTTCCTCCCAATAGTACCTCTTACCTCTCATCTGGATTCTCAGAGTCTGATCTCCAGGGCTCACACCTGTCTTGTGCGTGTCTGCTTAGAGTTCAGTAACATCTAGGCCACGCTGCAGTTCTTCTTTAAATTTGTACCTCCCCTCTTTCTCTATCTCTGTCTCTGTTGTCTCTGTCTCTGTCTCTCTGTCTCTGTCTCTGTCTCTGTCTCTGTCTCTGTCTCTCTCTCTCTCTCTCTCTCTCTCTCTCTCTCTCTCTCTCTCTCTCTCTCCCTTCCAGTGTGAGACATGTCCTGAGACTGGGTCAAATCTCTGGCCCTGCTTTATGCCCCCAAGTAAACTGTGCCCTTTATCCCTCCAGCATAGACTGGGCAGTGAGTACTGTTTCGTTTTACAACTGAGAGTTACTGACTTGCCTAAGATACAGAGGAAGACTTGGCGCTTAATCCTTAGTTTTAATCAGTTGAATCTTGTCACATTGATTATTCATGTGGGTACTGTTTTTTTTTCTTAGACCAAAACGTTAAAAGATGTAAGTTAATGCCAGAGAATTAACAACAGTAAATATACGGCTGTGTGTGTGTGTGTGTGTGTGTGTGTGTGTGTGTGTGTGTGTGTGTGCGGCACAGATAGGTATGTTTGGGGCCAGTATAGAAGCTTTGTTTGGATTTGGGGGGTCCTTTTTACCTGTTTCCATCTAGTGATTGAAGAATGTCCTTTGTTCCTTTAGATCAGGATTATTTAAATGTTTTCTACTCACCCCCCCTTTTTAGCCCAGAATATTTTTACCTGACCCTGGGTATATTAAATAGGCATTAAAAGAAGCTTACAGATAATAAATCATAACTTTATTTTAAAAACTTTGTTGTTCTGCCTTCATTTATGTGACTCCTATCGGGTGACAATCCACAGTTTAAGAAACTAGACCTTAGGGCCAGAGTGATAACCCAGCGAGTAGGGCATTTGCCTTCCATATGACCAGCCTGGGTTCGATCCCCGGCATCCCATATGGTTCCCCGAGCCGCCAGGAGTAATTCCTGAGTGCAGAGCCAGGAGTCGCCCCCTAGCATTGCCGCTGTGACCCAAAAAAAAAAAAAAAAAAAAAAAAGAAAAAACAAAGAAACTAGACTTTAGAAAGTGTCTCCCCTATAAGGAGTCTAAGAGAAACTTCTTTCTTTTTATATAACCCATGGGCTTTCAGGGTTAAAAGAGATGATAGAAATCAGGTGGTTTAAGAGACATTTGAGGTTAAATCCTTGATTGGATCCCTCAGTATTCTTGAGAGCCTTATTCTGCATGAACTTCACGGCTTATACATGTCGTATTCTACCCAAAATTAATAAAGTGAAATGTCAACTATTCAAAGAATAAATAGCCTCTTTCTTTCTGGGGCATCTGGATTTTTAAAATGTTCTATTTGAAACATTTACCTTAGAATTTATTAGCTGTCATCAAATGGCATAGTTAGGCATCTGTGTTAATGCCATTATTTAGTGGGATGTAATTTTAAAAAAGTCTTCTAGGGGGTAGATTGTAGTCTTTCTCTGTTTAGCTGTTATTTACTACCAGCTGGATACCACCTTTTCCCAGATTGTTAACCTTTTGTTTCTATTTGTCTTGTATAATAGGCTCAGGGTTGATGTGAATGTTTGCAGTTCCTTAGTGTTTTAGCCAGAGGTATTGAGAAAGAGGGGAGGGTTTGAGATTCAAAAATATTTTGGTGAAAACTAATAGAAGAGAGAGAGAAAAACTGAAGACACAGAAAATTCAATGAGAATTATCTGTAGGATTGAGGGTGGGTTCTCCCTTGGTCTTCAAGTAGAGTATCTGCATCAATGAAGGATCAGGAGCCTGTATATCACTTCGTATCTTGCATTTGCAATTCTCAGACTGGTTTTAGAGCAGCAACAACAGTGACAAGTGGCTGTATAGACTACATGCACTTACACCTTGTACTTAGTGTTTACAGCTCCAACTTGCCTTCAAAAAATCACAGGTCATTTAATATTGGGCACAGAGTACTGGGAATGTCTCAAAATTCATTTGGTTTATGTGTCATGGTTTCTGTGTCCCCAGAACCTTGCAGTCAGTCATAGAGAATCCATTATAGATTCTCAGGAAAATTTAGATTTCTACTTCACAAATATGCAATATTCAGTTGAAATGAAAATAAAATTTAAAAAACATTTTATTAATTTTTAATTAATCTTTCTTTTTTTTTTCAAAAAATTGAGTCGCCACGAGACACACAGTTACAAAGTTGCTTGTGATTGGGTGTTCAGTCATACAATATTCCAATACCCGTACCTTCACGGTGTACATTTCCCACCACCAGTGACCCCCGCTTCTCTCCTGCCAGCTGCCTGCCTCCACAGCCTGAACTTTTCTGTTGTTGCCTTGTTGACTCATAGCTCTTTAGGTCTTTGTTGACTCTTTAGCTCCTATTTAACAGTTTTCCTACAGATAAAGCAGTTTGGAGAGGCTTTCACACATGCCTCTGGTTCCCCAGAGCTTCTCTTCATCAACAGTTTAATCGTCTCTGGGGAGTGGAGAAACACTGAGCCCAGGGAGTGGAGAGATGAACACTTCCCAACACTCCCCTGCAGCTTTCCTTCCTGTCCCTTTGTTGTATTGAAGGGGGGCGGACGCATTTGTGAACTCCAAGTGTGGGACTCACACACTTGGTCATGCTGCCCACCGGGCTGCCCACTTGAGTTCTAGCCCCTGGCCCGCCACCCCAGTAGAGCCTCGCAACAAGCCAGATGACCTCCCATCCCACTCCATGAGGGGCCGCCATTTTCCACATCTGGACCTCCCTCTCCTCAGAACTCCATCCAGCAGATGAGCCTATCACACCCTGGCTCCGTGCAGCCGCAAGCAGCCTCGCGGTTCATCAATAAATGCTGTATTTAGAGGTGACTACAAGAATATGCCACCCGCGACGGCAAGCCTGGCAAGCTGCCTGTGTCGTATTTGATATGCCAAATACCAGTAACTATTATGTTAGGTCATTCCCATGACCTGATATAATGGTTTGAGGCTCCCTTCTCTCATTATTTCCCCTATGGGTTACTTTATGTATAATGTGATGTCCTTGCCTGAGTTTCTGTTACATTCCCTCCCCCAGTGTCTTTTCCCAAGTGATTGGAGCACATGTTGCTCCTGGAGCCCTACTCAGAACTGCTCATGCCAGCGACCATCGGGGATGGGGAAGGAATCGTTCTCCCAAGTTGACTTTGCTGCTCCCCACCTAGCAGGAAGTTTCTCAGTCACCCCCCAGTGCTCCTCACTTTTCCCAGGTGTATTTACGTTTGGAATGATCCTAGATATGCAACTACTGTCTTCTCAGTGTGTGTCTCTTTGAATTCTTGCTCAGCATAAGGATTGTAGATGTCTACTTTTGGAGGAGAGAGAACCAGGAGGAATCATCAGGGAAGTTACATACTTTTTTTTTAGGAGGGGTAGTGTAGTGGTTAGCATGCACACTTAGCACATACCCAACCCAGGCTCGATTCCTGATACTGCATGTTCCCCTGAACACAGAGCATCCCCAGGTATGGTCTTGGAAGTCACCAGCACTTTTGGGTGACTCAGGTATCCCAGGTACCACAGTGCCCAATTAGCATCACCTACTCAGTCCTTGCGTAGAACCACCAGCCCAGTTGGCTGAGAATCACCAGTGGGGACTGCCAGGCCTCCTGAGGACCGCTTCAGAGCCTTCCCCGCAAATAAACAGGAAGCCTGTTGCCTTTAGTGCCATATTTGGAAGGTAGAGTTTTTCTTCTTTTCCCAAGCCAAGGTGAATCCAATGTGTGAGCACACAGGAATTTGACATGTTGCCTTGAATAGGATAAATATTCTTAGGATAAAGTCATACATTGTGAGTTGACTCATTCTGAACACATTCCGGAGGGATGATTGTTAGCAGTCACACTTTCGAGTGCTTCTGCTTCCTGTGTACAAGGGCCTTAGCATGACCAACTAGCGAAAGAAAGGTGGTGATGATTCTTTTGTGTACAATTGGTGCTCCCAGCACACTGTGGATAATGGTCTTCTTCTTAACTTCCAGTGCCTGAAACAGTACATGCAGCTGGCGATCCGAGAAGGATGTGGCTCTCCAATCACGTGTCCTGACATGGTGTGTCTAAATCAGGGACCCTGCAGGAGGCTGAGGTAAGATGAGTGTTCCCCTCTCCCCATAACTATTTCCTAGCTTCCTGATTCCCTGCCCTCCTGGGGAGAGCCCAGAAGCAAAAGGCATAGATAAACTTTGATTCATTATAAATGGCTAGAACATTGTTTACTTCGGTGTTATTTATATCTGCATGGTGAAGAATCTGGAGTGTGGGCGGATGTGCTAAAAAATCAGATTTACTAGATGGAAAATTTGGAGGCTAATAAGTGAGTGGCCTTTGAGCACTAGTTCTTTCAAGATAAACTGACAATAGATTAGCCGGTTATCGACAGTATATCTTTTTGTGATTCCACAAAGGTAGTCTGAGCTAAACCATTTCCAAAAGGCAAAGTAAAGCCTTTTAATCAACCTTCAGAAGTATCATTTTTTAATTCTTTATTTTCTTAAGACTCCGATTTATCTCTTTGCTTTGTTCAATCCCTGAGCAGCAGCTTGCCGCTATATCTAGCTTTTAATCTTCAGAGCCTATTCACTTGAGATGGGAAGTTAAAGAACTTTCTCCCATTCTTGGAAGGATATAAGATCCGTAAGGGACCACCAGAGTCCCAAGTCAGAGATGAAGTTAATTCAATCAGTAAACAATGTATATCAGGCTTTCTTTCAGTTGCTCTCAGAGCCTTCAGATTAGCAAATTTTTTCAACCAGAACAGAAAACAGACCCAGTAATGTTGAGGTTCATGATCTCATATTTGAAAGGTAGAAGCTCTAGCGTCCTAATGCAGTTCTTTCGGACATCATAATTATGGACTTTGGGAATAGAGCCAGGGAGATAAGCTGTGCATGACAGAGACCCTTTATGTTGGATACGCACAACTGTGTGTTAGCTATATGTGTGAATTGTAATTAAAGTATTTGGAAAGATGTTATAGATCATTTTTACCCATCTGTTGCTGCACATCTGTTCAGCTTATGGAGTATCAGCTAAGTGTGATACAATCAAGATTGAGTGTTTCTAGAGAATTGAAAAGGGATACATATTGGTGAAGATGTGACTTTTTGTTGTTTTTGGATCACACCTGGTGCAGCTCAGACCTTAACTCCTGGCTCTGTGCTCAGGGATCACTCGTGACCATGCTTGGGAACCATCTGGGATGCTGGGGAATCCAGCCTGGGTCAGCTGCACGCAAAGCAGGCACCCTACCGGCTATACTATCATTTCAGCCCAAGATGTGACTCATTTTAAGAAAATCATGAAATAATCAAATTGTATGGGAAAGAAGGCAGTGTTGAATATGTAAATCCTGTGGTGAGAAATTGGTTTGCTTTTGCCCGAGTCATGGATAGAAGAAGGCAGTTAGAGTTGGGGAAAGATTAGGTTAGTGATCCGGAACACTGACGTTGATGGATGCTACTGGAATTGGTTTTTAAAATGAGACACGGTTATTTTGGGGGCATCTTCCTGTGCATAATCCTTCCTGGAAAGGTTCCTTCCTTCTTTGATTTGCTTCTTTAATGTATGAACAGTGAAGAAGTGCTTATTAAAAGGGCATATGGGTGTGTGTGTGTGTGTGTGTGTGTGTGTGTGTGTGTGTGTGTGTGTAATTCTGTATAAGGGGAGGTGAGGGACAGGACCGTTTCTCTCTTCACCAGCTTCTCTTCTGGTAGAGAGAGATTGGAGAGTAAGAGTAAGGCATACACCATTAAAAATGGGGAAAGCGTCATAAGCAGCTGACAGCAAGAACTGTATCTGATACGAAACTTCATGTCTGTAAATCTGTTGAACATAAAGGGCATGCTCGGTGATGTTGCAGGACCAGTCTTTGAAATGAATTACAATAACGTATTAGACCCTTGTGCCCCAGTCCTGCAGCTACTAACACCTTGTGGCTGTTTATCTCTGGTGAATGAAAATGAAAGTAACTTAGAAATTCAGACTTTCGGTTGCTCAGTAGCCACACATGCTTAGTAGCTGTCAGACTGGCCAGCCCAGAATAGAATATTTCACTACTCTGGGCGATTCTGTTGCATCACGTGGTTTTAGCTAGATTGTAAGTGAATGATAAACATCAGACCATCAGGGGCTTATGAGTGCAGATATTTCCCACCGTAGGTCTCTTCTCCTTTTAACTCTTTTTCCTCCCCACCTGGACCCCATCTCACCTACACTTTTCTATTTCTGATTCCATTTATCCAGTTTTACTCCCAAAACAAATTTAGACTATATTAAAACCAACCATAGCCATACTGCTCTTCAGACATATAAAGATGTTTGAAAACCAGCACAAAAACATAATCCAAGTTATGTGATGGTATTTTTTAAATTCCTGAGTCTGTTTCCCATTAATGAGTAAAGAGATACTTACACTAATTAAAAATTAAGAATTAGTTAATACAGTTAATTATGATTACATTATGAGCATGGACCATGGGCTGTTTCTGTACTCACTGATCTTGCTAAGAGTTGACTGGAAGATAAACAGTAATGTAGAGTGATCAGATGTTTTTAATCAACTTGCTGCTATTGGTATTTTATTTGCTTGACTTGTTTTGACAACAATAAGATATTATCTCGCACCGGTAAGAATGGCACATATCAAGAAACCTGGAAGCAGTCTATATTGGCAGGGATGTAGTGAAAAGGGGACTTTATTCACTGCTGGTAGGAATGTTGCCTGGCTCATCTTCTGTGGAAAATAGTCTGAAGGCTTCTTAGAAAAGTAAAAAGAGAGCTATCATATGCCTAGTAATTCTACTTCTTGGTATCTCCCCATAGGACACAAAAGCATGCATTCATTCATTATGTACACTATTTTTCACTGCAGTGTTCAGCACAATAGTTACGATCTGCAATCAACTCAGGGTCCAAATGACAGATTAGTGGGTAATGAAATTGTGGTATAAACACACACAATGGAATAGCATGCAGTTTCAATAGGAATTTTATGAAATCATAAAATTTGCTGTAACTTGGGTGGAACAGGGTTTTTCATATTAAGCTAAGTCAAGAGAAGACAAAGCTGAATGATCTCACTTATCTGTGGTATAGAGCATGACAGACAAGAAAACCTAAGGTATCAAAGGGAGAAAAGCTAGGTTACCCTGGTATCCCTAAAGGTAGGAAGTAAAAAGTGGACGGCAGGGACTAAGGGTGGGAAGGCGTAACAGGGAAAAAGGCCCTGATGGTGTGGACGTGTATATACCTAAATTGCGGAACTAAACAAAACCGAAAGCACTGAATACAAACTACAACCACCACATTAAAAAATGAACCTGTCAGGAAGGCAGGCTAGAAGAGTGGGAAGTTAAACTCAGACACCGGAAGGGTGAGAGGGCAACTCGGACATGGTGAAGGGAAGTCGACTCCATGATGGGCAGGACTGGTGTTGGAACACTGCATGCCTGAAACTCAATGATGAGTAACTTTATAAATCGTGGTGCCTTGATAAAAAGTTTCTTAGGGAGCGATAGTCCAGCGGAGAGGGTGTTTGCCTTGCACGTGGCCGACCCGGTTTGATCCCCAGCATCCCATATGGTCACCCGAGCACCACCAGGAGTAATTCCAGAGTACAGAGCCAGGAGGAGCCCCCTGAGCATTGCCAGGTGTGATCCAAAAAGACAAAAATAAATAAATAAAAATAATTTTATAAAAAGTTTTAAAAAATAAATAAATAAAAGAAAACAAAAGTTACTTTCAAAAAATGGTGGTAACACTTGTATCACTTGTCTTCCTGTTGTTCATCAGTTTGCTTGAGTGGGCGCCAGTAACATCTCCATTTGTCCCTGTTCCCGTGCTAGTATAGCCCAAGGGCCTCTGCTCACTCCAGGAACATGAAGAGTCACAAACTGTTTCTTTAGGGTCATAGGAATGAGGTCTATTATCATTACTGGTTTTGGCATAGCAACTACTACACGGGTAGCTTACCAGGCTCTGCCGTGTGGGCACTCAGGAATGTCTATAATTTTGAATGAGAAAAAAATAGATTTTACTGGAGATATTGATAATTTCTTCAGTTTGTACGGAGGGTGCTTTCATATAGATCTGACACACCTGTGAATGTGGGCTAGATCGCCTTCCTTCTTGACTTCCTCATGTGAAACTTTTCTTAGATCTAGTTATATAGTATTTACTATAGAGCTGTTCTATGTTAGTGGTCTTGTTCTATATTAACGGTTATATTGTATTTAATATAGAGCTGTTCTGTACTGGTTGTTCTGAGTGATTCCTAGTGGGCCTTGCTCGCCTCATATTTGATTGAGTTTTATCTGCATGATTACTTCTTGAGGGGCCAGAGTGACACCCAATGAGGAGGATGCTTACCTTGCATGTGGTCAACCCAGATTAAATCCCCAGCACCCTATTGGGTTCCCCAAGCTTGGCCAGGGTGATCCCCTGAACGCAGAGTTAGGAGTAAGCCCTGAGCACCACTGGGTTTGACTAAAAAAATGTTTGATTAGACATGTAACACATCAGTATATTTTGCTTGTTAAAAATAATTCTTGTTAAGGTTAAATTTCTCATTGTGCTGCAACAAATGATTCCTCATCATTCACTGTCTTGGAGGCCGAATTTCAGTGTAACATTTCTTCATCTTCAGAGGATCCAGCATGGACGCTTGTTCCTCTGCATGTATTCACACTGTTACGTGTGCTCCAGGTGACTCCTGTAGACTTTAGGTTTTACATTCTCCTTGTTTCCAAATTGGCTTCCAAATTGTTCTGCCTCTCAACTTCTATTGAGAAGGAATAGCTTCATCAGCAAATGGCTTAAGGTCAAGTACTGTTTGCCTTCGGTAGGAAACAGTAGAAAAGGTTGTTTCCCGCCCATTGTTCCAGAAGCTGGTGGAGAATGTGACCCCAAGAGCTGGGCACTCATGCACAAACGGGGAGCCAGGGTAAAGCAGAATTTTCCTTCCTAGTCTTATCTGGTACTTTAAGCTGTGCCTCTGCTGGGCATTTCTAAAACACTGAATCCAGGCATTGTTTCCAACGTGGATTTATGAAAAGCGGGATCAGATGGTCTGTAAGGCATTACTGCAGGCAAGGTCTGTGCATGAAGCTAGTAGCCTTGCTAATAGGTGTCACTCATGTGAGCGTCAGGAATGAAGCCTAGCATGGCTGCTGCTGGGAGAATCAAACCGTTTGTTGCTCCATATGAAAGTAGCAAGCGCATAACCTGTTTGAGTAGCAGCTCCCATGGCTGGACCTGAGACATTAAACTCCTTACTGCCCGCTGGCTGTGGAAGGCAGGCAACAAGCTCTCACCTACCAGCTCATAGTCTGAATCCTGGGCCTCTGAAAAAAGTTTTTTTGTTTTAATTTAAAAAATCTTATTTGAGGCGCCATGATTTATAGCACTATTAATGACAAGGGGTTTTATTTGTTTATTTTTGTATTTTTTCACAAGGTTCCAACAACACATCCTATACTGGAGTATCCTTTTTTACCACCATTTTCTCAGGCCCCACTAGGCCCCCCCCACACCCCCCCACACCCACTCCTGTCTCCCCTGTCATGGTAAACTCAGCTCTGTAGACCAATTCTCAGGGTCTGTTGCTTTTTTTTCCCTTTTTTCTTTATAACCCCCCTCCCCCATAAGAGAGCTATAGCTTTGGATGTGCCCCCCTTGACTGACTTCATTCAGCATAATACCCTCTGTTTCCATCCTTTTGTCTTTTACTGCTGTACACCAGAGAGAAAGGATGGGTGTGGCTGCTTACTGGAGCTAAACACAGTCAGCACACACCCTGTACAGAAGTACACACCCTGTTTAATCCCCTTTCACACCCTACCTGATTGTAATAAGCACACACCCTGTTTTAATACCTCCACCTGATTGGCTGATGCAGAGTTTAAGCCCTAATCTTCCCCAGTTTAACTATCCCTGTTTCACCTAAGAAAATCTATTCCCCCAAAGTGGTTTGGGGAGACTTCTTTGGGTGCTCTACTCGACCTTCTTTGTGGGTGTTGTACTCGCTCAGATCCAACCTCATCAGCGGCATTAACACTTACAAGAAAGGGGTGGGGATTCCAGAATTTCCATAGGAAAGGGGTGACCAGCAGGTACTCGGAAGACTAAGAGGAACTAGAGGAACGGGTCATGGAATTTATGGAACTGGAAGTTGCATTTAAAAATTAAGGTTTGATCATGCTGCATGTTTATTTAAGGGTGCTTTGATGGAGGCCGCACTGAGAGCTACCAGGTCCCAAACCACTGGTCAGTGTTTCCCCACCTCTATCTCTTCATTTAGTCCCATGCGAAGATGAGCCAGAGGAAAACTGGGGCAACCCAGGCAAGTGGCCAGATTCCCGTCACTTGTTTAGTAACCCTAAGGGGGAGAGGTTGAGTGTGTCAAGAATAACTTTGGGGACAACATGTGTTGACTGGAGAAGAATAGAAGTTGGAATATTTTCACTTTTTTGGCATCTCCCGCCCCCACAAAAGCATGGATTTGAAAGGATGTATGCACAACTCTGTTGCAGTACTTAGTATAGTAGTAACAAGATAGGAAACAACCCTGATGCCCAACTATGGGTGGATGGACCAAGAAGTTTATTAAGTTTCCAATAAACCCAATGGAATATTGGACTATGCTGTTCTTAGAAAGAGATAGAGGCTGTCATGCTGGGGTCAGTTGATGAGAAGGAAAGAGATAGCTACAGAGTGATCTGACTCATATGTTAGAAAAGACACAGCATGGCAGCAGCAAAGGACCAAAGGCAACACAATAGGAGAACTGACCCACGTGTTTGAGTTGGTGGAAGGGACTGGAGGGGATGCATTGGGGTCTTTGGGGGAGGGAGATGGGTACACTGGTGAAGGGTGGGTGTGCTGTTGGAATTATGTGCATGGGAAACCATCTTTAATAGTATGTAAATTACAGGACGTCAGTCAATAAAAAGATATCTATCTCCTGAAAAAATGGGGTATATTTTATAATCTCTAAACTTAGTTTTTTCTTTATTTAAAAAATATTTAAAAAACAATTTAAACCCCATGATTTACAAAGTTGTTCACAATACGGTTGTTTCAAATATTCAGTGTTCCAACACCTGTCCCACTACCAATGTGCCTTTACCAAAGACCCTAGTTTCTTGCCTACCTCCCAAGCCTGCTCTCCTAGTAGGCAGTGATTAGTCTATTTTATATTGCTTATTGCAGCATATATCTTCTAATGGTTTTGCTAGAGTCATGACCTTTTTACTGAGCTGTTACATGCAAATTGGGACATCTGTATTATTGCTTTAACTTATTGAACGTATTGAACTGAGTGGGCTTCTACTCAATTTTTTATCAAAGTTGTTTGTGTTAACTTATTACAGACATTCAGTATTCAACCTGCCCCTATATCATTGCAACTTCCAACCATCAACTAAACTTAATTTCTTAATGCAAAAGATAAAGAAACTTGCCAAGCCAGAATAACTAGATTTTTATTTTTGAGGATCCAGATGAAAGGTGGTTTCTGAGCTGATGAACAATTCATTTTCAGATTACATTGTAGAACTACAGAGGGCAGGAGAGACGCAGGGCCTGGATTCTCCCGGAGAGTCCCAGAAGGAATTAATTCTGCTGATATCTGGCTTCAGACCATAAAAGAATAATTTTCTTTTCTTTCTTTTTTTTTTAACATTTTTTATTCTTTTTTTTTTTTAAAAAAGACACTTTATTATACCACCATGAGATACACAATTACAAAGATGTTCATAAGATATTTGGGTTTCGGTCATACAGTGTTCCAGCACCCATCCCTCCACCAGTGCACATTTCCCACCACCAATGTCCCTGCCTCCATGGCAGGTTATTTCTTTCTCTTTCTCTCTCTTTCTAAAAGAATAATTTTCTATTGTTTTAAGCCCCGCCCCTCCACCTGCACCCAAACAAAAACCCACTTTCAAACCAAAAGACCATCTTGCATGCCAGTGGAGATTCATGTTTCTGAGCTGCTTATTTCAGATGATGAAGCAGCCATGGCAGAAGGAATAGCCTAGAGCTGGCATTTTACCCCTATCTGAGTCAAGTAGGAAGGGCAGGGGAGAATGTGGGGAGATAAACTGAGGGCGCTGCCGGATGGACCAAAAGAAGTGCGGGCTCCTCCACCATTCTCTGGGTCCCACTGGGTCCTGTGCTGGCTCCCAGGCTGGGATGCTCTCCTGGATTTTCGTCCAGGTTTGATAGCTTGGCAGTGGGAAAGGCTGATTCCCCTCAGGTGAACATGTCACCTGTCTGTCAGGAAGTGTGGGTCTTCTCTTCTGGGTTGTAATAGGAGATGCTCCCTCTATGTTTGTAATAGAATACTGCCTCAAAAAATCATTTCTCTTGCAAGTAGTTTTGCCAATCACAGAACCTCCAAAATAGCCAGAGCTTTGACATGCTGCAATAATTGACATCCTTTGGCTATTTTTACCTACTGTGCTCTTTGGCTTGTTGCTTAAAATTCCTAAAGCAGAAGTAGGACTTCCGAGACCAAAACTGAAGACTGCCCCCTCCCACCGTCTCTTCTGGCTTTCTGCATCCTAATGGATCCTTGGCAGGGGTTTCTGTTCCCCCAGCTTCTGTGTTCAAGCCATTTTGTTTATTAACCAATCCTGTGTATGTTACCTATATTGGGATTCTTACCTTTATCGGGAAACTCCACCTTCAGCATAGATAATTCACTGGTAAGCAGGTGCTATGACCTGATCTCTCTTTTTTCTTTGATTTTGTAAAGTTAATGCTTATGGCCTTAGATTTTTTTATGCAGGGGTGGGGATACTCCTGAGTGGTGCTCAGGACACCCAGATACCCCACTAATAATTCTCTGCCAACCAGGTCGGTGGTTCAGTGCAAGGACCCAAGGACACAGAGGAAGCTTGGGTCTCACAGTGCCACGCATATTCGAGCTGCCTCCGCAGTGCTGGGGACCTTCGATGCGACACCCAACCTCTTTTGCTACCACTCCACGCCTTGCAGTTTTTTTTTAAAGTCTTCAGATAATCCTTGCACCCCACTTTTGGCCAAAATCTGTGAGGATTACACAATGAAATATGATGGCCAGGTTTGTTCTGATCCAATAAAAACCAACAGAAGAGACAATGTCATGGTAACAACTGTAGGTAAGACTTACGGATAGATACGAACATTAATTGGCAGTGGTATGGTGAGAAGGAATATTTGGAGAATCATAAAAGATTTGTCTGAAAGCTCTTTGTGACTTACAAAGGAAGGGTGGAGTCATATGGAAAATACACACCCCCTCCCTCAGCATACACTCCATCTTAAGTCACCTTCACTACTCTGAGACAGGTTGTCTTTGTGATGGCCCAATATCCATTCCGCTCTCCTCTTGCCAGAAATGCACCGTCTCAAACTCAGGAGGAAGCAGGAGGCGAGTTCAGACTGGTGAACATTGCACAGACTGACTTGCTTGGTCTACTCTAGTGTGCCAAGGTCAGGGAAGGCGAAAACAGAGGGAGGGGTTGGTACAGATTGGGGAAGGCTCAGGAGATACAGCGGTAGCAAAACACAGAGTGAGGTGTCCTAGATCCATGTTGCCTGGGACTCCAGTGGACAGTCTGTGACTTTGGCCAAAGACCTTCACATTGCTGCTCTCTTTCATGTCACCGGGCCCCCCTGGGATAAACCCAGAGCCACGGCAGAGCCTGGCAAGCTACCCGTGGTGTATTTGATATGCCAAAACAGTAATAATAATGGACCTCATTCCCAACGAATGGAGACGTTACTGGCGCCCGCCGAGCAAATCGATGAACAATGGGAACACAAGTGACAAGTGATTATGTAAGGGGTTGACCATAGGGGAATTGGGGAAATGGCCTGGAGGAAGTCTGTAGTATTTTTGTAACTTTTCATATGTCTAAACTGATCTCAAAGTGGAAAGCTACAAAGAAATGGTTTTGGAGGAATTGGCACTTCCTTGTTGGCAGGGAGAGGAGTTGTGTACCACGAGGCACCTCTTTATAGTTACTTTTACTACTCACTAGAATTTTTTGTTCTGCAATCAGGTTTTGAAACCCTGTGGTTGTTTTTTCTTTTAAAAAATGGAGCAGCCCTTAACTGGTGGCTTGATTGAGCCGTCAGTAATCATCCTAACACATTATTTCGATTTTACAATGATTACACAACCTGGTGCACTGGTGACTTTGCTTCAGATGGCAATGGAAGCTGAAACAGAATCTTTCACATTTTTTAAAAACCAAGTCCAGCTTTTTCATTTAGTGCTAGAAGTTTAAAAAAGAAACATTTCAGAAAATTAGCCACACGGTTCATCAATAAATGCTGTATTTTTTTCTCCCCAATAAATGCTGTATTTAGAGGTGACTACAAGAGTATGCCACCCGCACGGTAAGCCTGGCAAGCTGCCCATTTTTGTATTTGATATGCCAAATACCAGTAACAATTATATTAGGTCATTCCCATGACCTAATGTAATGGTTTGAGGCTCTTTTTTTTATTTTATTTTTTAAGTATTTTATTATACCACCGTGAGATATACAATTAAAAAGTTCACGTTTGGGTTTTGGTCATACAGTGTTTCAGCACCCGTCCCTCCACCAGTGCCCATCTCCATACAAATAAAAAGATATACAATTAAAAAGTTCGTGTTTGGGTTTTGGTCATACAGTGTTTCAGCACCCGTCCCTCCACCAGTGCCCATCTCCCACCAACAACATCCCCGGTTCCCCCCCCCTTCCCCAGCCCTGCTCCATGGCAGGTTCTTTATTTCTTTCCCTTTCTCTCTCTTTCTCTTTTCCTTCCCTTCCAGACTATGGATTACAGAACATACATTAAAAGGTTGTCATGTGAATCCTTTTGCCTCTATTTAA
Organism: Cryptotis parvus; assembly: GCA_021461705.1. Classification (NCBI taxonomy): domain Eukaryota; kingdom Metazoa; phylum Chordata; class Mammalia; order Eulipotyphla; family Soricidae; genus Cryptotis; species Cryptotis parvus. The sequence goes on along the minus strand of JAJIBD010005607.1, from coordinate 122,986 downwards.
TGCTCAGTTCTAGGTTGGCATTAGTACCCTCGACTATTATTAGCACCCTGTTCCATTTTCTGTCTTACCTAAACTCTGACTCCCACACGTTTGTGATAATTTCCACCTTTGACAAGACCTCCTGATATATGTTTCACTTGACCTTGGATATTGGTATCATAATATGTACATATATATTTATGCCATGCAAATAAATGCAGTCATTCTGTATCTGTCTCTCCTGGCTAATTTCGCTCAACATAATCTTCTCCATGTCCATCCATTTATAGGCAAATTTTATAACTTCATTTTTCCTAACAGCTGCATAGTATTCCATTGTGTAGATGTACCAAAGCTTCTTTATCCAGTCATCGATTTTCGGGCACTCTGGTTGCTTCCAGATTCTGGCTATTGTGAATAATGCTGCTATGAACATAAAAGTAGGGATGGTGTTTCCGCTGCGTATTTTTGGTTTCCCAGAGTAGATTCCCAGGAGTGGTATGGCTGGGTCAAATGGGAGTTCAATTTCTAGTCTTTGGAGGAAAGTCCATATTGTTTTCCAGAAAGGCTGTACCAGCCGGCATTTCCACCAACAATGGATGAGTGTCCCCTTTTCCCCACATCCACGCCAGCACTTGTTGTTCTTGCTCTTTGAATATGTGCCAGTCTCTGTGGTGTAAAGTGGTATCTCATTGTTGTTTTGATTTGCATCTCTCTGATGATTAGTGATGATGAGCATTTTTTCATATGTTTTTTGGCCATTCGAATTTCTTCCTTGCTGAAGTTTCTGTTCATTTCTTCTCCCCATTTTTTGATGGGGTTGTTTTCTCCTTGTAAATTTCTACCAGTGCCTGATATATCCTGGATATTAACCCCTTATCAGATCGGTATTGGGTGAATATTCTTTCCCATTCTGTGGACTGCTTTTGTATCTTAGTCACTGTTTCTTTTGAGGTGCAGAAGCTTTTTAGTTTCATGTAGTCCCATATGTTTATCTTTTCTTCTAGTTGCTTTGTTAGTGATGTTTCACCTTTGAAGATGCCTTTAGCTTCAATGTCGTGGAGGGTTTTTCCTATATTTTTTTCAATGTACTTTATGGATTCAAGTCTGATATTGAGATCTTTAATCCATTTTGATCTGATTTTTGTGCATGGTGTTAGACACAGGTCCAAATTCATTTTTTTACATGTCGCTGCCAAGTTTTCTCAACACCACTTGTTGAAGAGGCTTTCCTTACTCTATTTTGGACTCTTTGCTCCTTTATCAAAGATTAAATGATCATGTGTTTGAGGTTGGGTGTCAAGATACTCAATTCTATTCCATAGGTCCCCAGGTCTATTTTTATTCTAATACCACGCTGTTTTAATTACTACTGCCTTGTAGTACAGTTTGAAGTTGGGAAAGGTGATGCTTCCCATCTTCTTTTTCCCGAGGATTGCTTTAGCTATCCTTGGGGGTTTATTGTTCCATACAAATTTCAGGAGCGTTTGGTCAATTTCTTTGAAGAATGTCATCGGTATCCTCATAGGGACTGCATTGAATCTGTACAGAGCTCTAGGGAGTATTACCATTTTGACAATGTTGATTCTCCCCATCCATGAACAGGGAATGTGTTTCCATTTCCTTGTGTCCTCTTTTATCTCTTGGAGCAGTGTCTTGTAGTTTTCTTTGTACAGGTCCTTTACATACTTGGGTAAGTTGATTCCTAGGTATTTGATTTTCTGTGGCACAATTGTAAATGGAATAGTTTCCTTAATATCCCTTTCTTCTCTTTCGTTATTTGTATATAGGAAAGCCACTGACTTTTGGGTGTTGATTTTGTATCCTGCCACTCTACTATATGCGTCTATTGTTTCTAGGAGTTTTTTGGGTAGAGAGTTTAGGGTTCTCTAGGTATAATATCATGTCATCTGCAAATAATGATAGCTTGACTTCTTCCTTGCCTATCTGGATGCCCTTGATGTCCTTTTCTTCTCTGATTGCTATGGCAAGTACTTCCAGTACTATATTGAATAAAAGAGGTGAGAGGGGGCAACCTTGTCTTGTCCCTGATCTCAGGGGAAGGCTTTCAACTTTTCCCCATTTAGAATGATGCTTGCTGTGGGCTTTTGGTAGATGGCTGTAACTATCTTGAGGAAAGTCCCTTCAATTCCCATTTTCTGGAGCGTTTTAATCATGAACGGGTGCTGGATCTTGTCAAATGCTTTTTCTGCGTCTATTGAAAGGATCATATGGTTTTTATTTTTTCTTTTATTGATATGATGTATTATGTTGATTGACTTGCGAATGTTGAACCATCCTTGCATTCCCGGGATGAATCCTACTTGGTCATGACGTATAATCTTCTTGATGAGTCTTTGGATTCTGTTTGCTAGTATTTTGTTGAAGATCTTAGCATCCGTGTTCATCAGGGATATTGGTCTGTAGTTTTCTTTCTTTGTGTTGTCTCCTCCCTGCTTTGGGTATCAGGGTGATATGTGGAGGCTCTTTATGTTCCTGGAGCAAGCAGTTGCCCTTGGGCTCTACTAGCATGAGACAGGACATATGGAGATGCTACTGGTGCCCCGCTCAAGCAAATTGATGATGAACAGGAAGATAGTGATAGTGATAGCTATCATCTGTGAAATCCAAATGAAACGAAGGATTCAATTTTTAAAAGTATCTTCTTTGGGGGCTGGAGAGATAGTACAATGGATTGGGTGCTTGTTTTGCACACAGCCAGCCTGAGTTCAATCTCTGCACCACATATGGTCCCTTAGAGCACCACCAAGAGTGATCTCTGAGCACAGTTAGGAGTAAGCCCCGAGCACTCCTGGATATTCCCCACTTCATTCCCTCACCCACATACTAAACATCTTACGTATATGTATTTGCTTTCTGAATAACTGGAGGTCTTAAAAGACAGTGTCGGGGCTCCTAGCCTGTTTTTAGCCCTTATAAGACTGTCAAGAACGTGCAAAACATCCAGATGCATTAGAACCCTGAAGGTCAGGGGTTCTATTTATTCCAAAAAGGATGAAATAGAATGAGAAGTATTTGAACTAGCATTTTTTTGATCACCACTCTCAGGAGAAAAATAGATTTCCCTAAGCCTCAATTCTTCACAAACCTAAGATGTACAAAATAATAGAGGAGAGATAGGTAATGCAGGGCCCAGAGCATGGGCAAGGAGTTGAGTTAGACTCTGATACTGCATGAACCCCCACCCCTTCTGGATGTAACCCTGGAGGCCCCCATCCTCTCTGACCCTAGCATTGAACTGTCTCCCCTCCACCAATAGAAAATAGGGACTCAAAGTGAAGAAATACACATAATACAGTAGTGATCTATGCTGCACTGTGGGTAGAAATAAAATTTATCTTTAGCTGATCATGTTTATCTTTTCAATAGACTACCTTTTTAATAAAATAATTTAAAATGCAACCTCTGTCTCTACTGTTGCGGGCTTTTTGCTGCATACATTTCTGTCTGTCTGCATGTTTTCTGGAGGTTGGTAATGGGGCTGGAATCTAGGGATTATGCCCCTGTGAAGCCTGAACTATAACACTGCATTCCAGTCCCAGTTTCAGCATTAATTCCTGCCCTTGCTCTCACTAACATTTCATCCACATTGATTAATATCTCATCTGTTGGTTTTATCTTCCGTAAACTGTGCTTGCTTTGCTGTTAAAACAAATTGCCTGTCACGGCAAAGACAACAGTTTTTCAGGGGGTGACCTGGTAGGGCTGAAAGGAAGTCCACAACAGGCTCCTATTTTTTTTGTTTTACCTTTCTTACTTTATTTTTTATTAATATTTTATTATACCACCATGAGATATACAATTACAAAGTTGTTAATGTTTGGGGGTTTCAGTCACACAGTGTTCTAGCACCCATCTCTCCACCAGTGCCCATTTTCCACCACATATGTCCCCGATTCTCTCCCCCCTTCCCTCCCCCTGCCTCTGTGGCAGGTTCTTTATCTCTTTTCTCTCTTTCTCTTTCTCTCTTCTTTCTCTTACATATTGTGGATTGTAATACATATACTTAGAGGTTATCAGGTGTATGTTTTTGCCAGTATTTAATGCTCAGTTCTAGGTTGGTATTAGCCCTTTCAACAATTATTAGCACATTGTTCCCTCTCTGTCTTATCTAACCTCTGACTCCCACACATTTGTGGTAATTTCCACCTTTGACAAGTCCTCCTGATCCAGTTTCACCTGACCTTGGATTTTGGTATCATAATATGGATATATATCAGATGCCATTGGGCTACATTGGCACGTGATAGGGTCCAATGGAAATGTTACTGGCGCCCGCGCCGAGCAAATCGATGAGTAACGGGATTCAAGTGATCAAGTGATATGTATATATATGTATATATATGTATATATATGCCATGAAAATAAATGCAGTCATTCTATATCTGTTTTTTTCCTTCTGGCTAATTTCACTTAACATAATCCTCTCCATTCCTACCCATTTATAGGCAAATTTCATAACTTCACTTTTTCCTAACAGCTGCATAGTATTCCATTGTGTATGTAGATGTACCAAAATTTCTTTATCCAGTCATCAGTTCTCAGTCATACTGGTTGTTTCCAGATTCTGGCTATTGTGAATAGTGCTGCTATGAAAATAAAAGTGCAGATGGTGTTTCCATCTGTGTGTTTTTGGCTTCCTAGGGTATATTCCTAGGAGTGGTATGGCTGGGTCAAATGGGAGCTCAATTTCTAGTCTTTGGAGGAATGTCCATATTGTTTTCCCAAAAAAAGGCTGTGCCAGTCAACATTCCCACCAATAATGGATGAGAGTCCCCTTTTCCCCACATCCATGCCAGCACTGGCTGTTCTTGCTATTTTGGATATGCACCAGTCTCTGTGGTGTGAGATAATATCTCATTGTTGTTTTGATTTGCATCTCTCTGATGATTAGTGATGATGAGCATTTTTTCATATGCCTTTTGGCCATTTTAATTTCCCCCAGCCTGCCTTTTCTCCTCCTCCTCCTCCTCCTCTTCCTCCTCCTCCTACTCCTCTTCTTCCTCCTCCTCCTATTCCTCTTCCTCCTCCTCTTCCCTCATCCTCCTCCCTCCTCCTCTTCATGCTTTTTTTAATCCAGTTTTCTCAAAGTTACTTCCATTGGTTGTGGGAAGTTACTTCCACCTAGATATATTTCATTCCAAGACTATCTAATGCTTTAGCGTTGGCAGGACTAAGACTGTGTTCTGTATCAACTTGCCAAATATCTAGAAGCCTAAAGTCAGAGCCCTTGATTTTCTTACTTGTAAATCTTTTAAGCAATGTCAGTATACTTCCATGTTGACGTCAGTGGAATTATTATTTTTAGAATGACTGTGGAAGAGCAGTTAGCTTTTCCTGTACCCAACCTTTGAAATCAGTTTAAAAATGATTAATCCGAAATGTCATTTGGTTCGATATGAATCATTGTTGTTTACTAGTAAATCTTTAGTTTCATATTGCTGTCAGAAATGGAAATGCGAATCTAGTCACAAGAAGTATCTCAAGCTTTTCTTTTCTGGAGGAGGCATGGAGTGCAATGTATGGTACCTGAGAGCACTTTGAGAATTTTTTTTTTTGTCAGGAGAGATGACCCTTTTGTAGTTTGGATGGTCCAACTCCATAGGTGACTATGGGGGCTTTTATCATTCCTGTGTTGCTATTTACTTGGCCTTATTTTTAAAGAATTCTGAAGTTATACTATACACTCTAAAATTTCTTCAATGATGAGAGGTAGGGTGGAGAGAGGGAAAGATACAATGAGCTTTTTTTGTCTTCCTATCAGTCTATAGATCTTGGGGTGGGCCATGAACAGTCTGAGCATTTCCTTGTCTTGACAGTAATAACATTATGACAGGTGATGCGTTCTGTGCCTTGAGTGATGGCTCCTACTATGGGCAGGTTGGGGGTAGTCTGAGCTCTGCAGGCTGGACTGCTATGCATATAATGTGGAGAAAAGAAGGTTTGCAAACAGAGAGAATAGTGACAGCCTGATGGGGAAAGATCATACAAGACTGTATACTTGGTCTGTGATGGGCACAGTCTTATCTTTCTCTCTCTGGTTTCAGATTGCCTGCCTGATGCCTGTGGACCAGTTTCAACTCTATCAGCGGTTAAAATTTGAACGAGGTATGAACCTTCCCTATTTGCCCACTGCTGAGTGTGGCCCTCCACACATGTTCCTTCCATTCCATTCCGGGGGGAGCATGATGTTGGCTGTGGGTATCAACAAGGCACCAAGAGCACGCTAAAGGGGAAAATAAATCACTGTATCACTGTCTTCCCGTTCATCATCGATTTGCTTGAGCGGGCACCAGTAACATCTCCATAAGTCCTGTCTCATGCAAGTAGAGCCCAAGGGCACCTGCTTGCTCCAGGAACATAAAGAGCCTCAAACCATTCCATCAGGTCATGGGAATGAAGTCTATAATTGTTACTGGTATTTGGCATAACAAATACGACACAGGTAGCTTGCCAGGCTCTGCCTGCGGGTAGCATACTCTTGTAGTCATCTCTAAATCCAGCATTTATTGATGAATCGCACTGCCGCTTGTGATAGGCTGGTCTTCTGGGTGGAGTTCTGACGAAGGGGAAATCCAGATGTGGAAAATGGAGGCCCCTCATGGAGTGGGGGGGGGGGTCGCCTGGCTTGTTGCGAGGCTCTGCTGGGGTGGTGGGCCAGGGCTAGAACCCGCCATCCCTCCCGGGAGCCTCATGAGCGCCTGGGCACAGGGAGAGCCAGTAGCAGCTCTGCCCCATGTGAAAGGAAAATAATCAACCTTAATAAACAGGGGCTGGAGCGATAGCCCAGCGGGTAGGGCGCTTGATAGAGGTCAATAACCAGGCAAAAATAATTTGAAAAAATATATATATATCTGGGGACAGAGCGATAGTCCAGCAGGGAGGGCATTTGCCTTGCACACAGCCAACCCCAGGTTCGATCCCCGCATCCCATATAGAGTACCTGCCAGGAGATCAAAGTTAATATTAACTATTTAAGGCACAATAATAAAATGGGTTAAAAATGTATAGTGGTCACAAATCAAATCCTCAACTTTTCCTGCCAGGAAAATGCACATCAGCAAGAAATGGAAATGTTCTTATGCTGGTTCTTTCACCTTTTTTAATTTGGCTTCTGTGAGAAAGAGTCTTTGTAACCCTCAGAAATGAGTGTTACCACCAGGTTTCCAGCTCTGGAGACCCACCTCCAAGCATTAATCAGCTCAGACACTTTTATTGATCCTTTTATATTTATAATTTGTTCTTTCATACTTTATGCTTTCTCATACTTAGAATTTGTTCTTGAGCTGCTACATTTATTATCACAGTGATGGCAAGGATATCATTTGAATGCTGTCTATATGTGTTGGACTAAGTTTTTTCCTGATTTGGGGTTCTGGGTCATTTATGTAGCTTTTCTATTTATGCTGACACTGATGGAAAAATATTTTTTTTTATCCTTTTGTCTTTTGATCTTATTGAGGAGTCCTTTTTCTCCTATCACTACTTTAATCTGTTCTGAAATGACTGGTCTATATCTGTATCTGACAAGTAGGGAAAAATTGTTTCCCCCAGAATTCATTAGAACCAGTAGAGTCTTATTGAGTATAAGAAATAAGCTCTAATATAACATGGAAAGAATGTTTTCTGACTTCTAACCTTTAAGTCTGGACTAATAAAATGTAAAGGGAGGGGAGGGAGAAATAGCATTTAACTCTTCTGCACCAGTGAGTTTGGTAAATACAACTGTCTTTATTTCCTTAGTTTTTGCTTCATTTCTGATAGATAGATCTTAAAAGAGCAAACAGAACTATGTGGTTCAGGAAGAGGAATAAGGTTGTCTCCCCAGGGTGGATTTTATTGCAAAGGACCAAGTTCTGGCTCTGTTTCAGACATATTTATGTTTTTCAGGAAGCCAAAACTGATTCATCTCTCAGGGGTTTATTAACTAAGCTCCTAAGACTCACAGAACTGGTGTTTCAAGGGGGAATTTTCTTTAGGTCATGATTGGGCAACATCAACTTGCATTTCAAATGGCTGATATATTGTTGCTCTATAGGAAGGCTCAGACAGGAGACTAGCAAACAGACTATTGTTAAACGTGAATTCAGAGTTGACCTGTCTGGATCCAGAATGAACAGGAGAAGTTAATCATGGACATATTGAACTCCCTCTTCGCCCATGGATTAAGAATTTGTTGAGCATGAAGCATTGGGATGTGTTAGCCAAGGATAATCATGGGGTTGTATCTCGCACAGCCATCATCCCAAAGGCCCCTCTATAAAATAAGTGACTCTTGGGACATAGATTTTGCTGTTATTCACCCAGTGGATGAATATGGCTGGTAGTGAATGTTATAATTTTGAAGCTCCTAGTAGGGGAAAGTCAAGTAAGGAGTTTAGTTGAGTTTTTAGGGCTACTTCTTAAGTGGTGAGCCCTGTCTGTCTCGCCAGTCCTCTGTAGCCAGTTCTCAGCCTATTCCAATAGTCCTCTTCCCCAAGACATAGCTCCTTTCTCCAACTATCTCTCTGACCACCCACACCCCATCTGTCTGAAGCAGACCTTATTTCTCATCGTTGTCCTCTTAGGGACATAAATTCTAATAGTTCCAACAACGAAGACTTTCTATAGGTTGATTCTCAGTGATAAGTATAAAGTTTCATTTATTAAAAAATAACTGTAAGTGTGAAGATTGTTGGTTCGATTGTAAATAAGTTTAAAAAACAAATTAAAATTGCTGGGTGGAATTATTGTCTTTACCACTTATTAGCTATAGTCAAGTTACTTTTTTCAAAAAATTTTTTATTATACCACCGTGAGACATACAATTACAAAGGTGTTCACAATTAGTTCTTGGTAATACAGTATTCCAGCACCCATCCCTCCACCAGTGCCCCATTTCCACCACCAATGTATCCCACCCCCTCCCACCCCTCAAGTTAATTTCTTAATTTCTGCAAGTCAAAAAAAATTTCTGCAAGTCAATTCTACATTTGTAAAAGTGGGTATTAATGGAATAAGGAAATGAATAGAACCTATACCATGGGTTGGTGTCAGGCCTGAATGAGTTAATAAATGTACAGTAATTTCTATGAGTCCTTCCTGTGTCTCAGCATTTAGAATATCAATGGTGTGTAGTATAAAAATCAGTGCTAACTTGAATAATCTTGTACATTCAAGTATGTTCATTCTCTTATGGTATGCTTTCTAGGAAATAACCTTGTATTGAAATAAATATTGTGATCTTTTGGTCAATGGAATGTGTATAGGTGAAGATGATTTGCAGTTTAATTTTTTATTTTTAGATTTCGTGTTTGGAAAGATTTGGAATCACATGTATTCATTGTTATACTATTATGCTAATTAGTTTTACTGCCCCCAGAATGCTCTGTGCTTTGCCTTTTCTTCTCTCCCCCTCCTTCAAGCCCTGCAATCACTCAACTTTTCACTTACTTCATAGTATCGTCTGTAGCCTCCATAGATAAGCTCTTTCTTCCTTTATATTTCTTATTTTGCTTTTTTATTTTTTTTTGTGGGGGGGGTGCACACCCGGCAATGCTCACAGGTTGCTCCTGGCTCTGCACTCAGGAATTACTCCTGGTGGTTCTCAGGGGACCATATGGGTGCCGGGACTGAACCCAGGTCAGCCGCGGCAAGGCAAATGCCCTACAGGCTGTGTTATCTCTCAGATCCCATAGATAAATTCTTTCCCTCAGTAATGTGCTTTTCATCTTCCTGTGGGTGGGGGTGGGGCAAAGCTGATGGTGCTCAGAGCTTACTCCTGGCTCTCTGCTTAGAGGTCACTCTTGAGGCGCTCAGAGGACCATATTGGTGCCAGAGATTAAACCTTGGTTGGCGGGAGGGCATTTGCCTTGCAGGCAGCCGACCCAGGTTCCATCCCTAGCATCCCATATGGTCCCCTGAGCACCGCCAGGAGTAATTCCTTTGTGCAGAGCCCAAAGTAACCCCTGAGCATTGCCAAGTGTGACCCCCAAAAAACAAAAAAAATATTGTTTAAAACATTGAATTGCTTAGAGGGGCATCTTGGGATGCAAGAAATACTAATAGTGTGAACTATTAGAAAATAGAACTCATTCAGTTCCAAGATAGAATTATAGATGCTATTGTGCTTTGAATAAAATAGAGACTCAGGTTAGTGGCAACTCTTTGTTTTAGGTATAAAAAATGGCTAGTTTTACCCAATTTTATTGCCTACCAAGTTATTTTCTCCAGCTTTAGTTTGCCATCCCAGTATTTTAATATACCCTCTGACTTATGTTATAAATATGATTAGTTTGTTCTTCTGTAAGTTTTGTAGGAAAAAATTCCTTCTTATCTGAACGGCCCAAATCTTCACTGTTTACAAAGCAGAGGGGTGCCATTTGGCATTGATTGGTTTTCCTGTGAATACTCCTTCCATCCGTTTGTGACTTTCCCTTTGGACACTAGTGCTTGTGGCTTTCCCTTCATTTTGAGAGCCAGTCTTTCATGATCAACAAAGAAAAAGGAATCCTAGGTTTGGTCTGTGTGCTCACTGCTTAACTTTCTACTGGTTCTCATGATGATTAGTACAGAATTTTGTTGGTCTCGTTTTCAGAATCTACTTCTTAAAAATAGCTATTTTGAAAATTGGGTTAAGATTTTCTACCTTTAGTAAGTATGTGTGTGTATGTGCGTGAGAGTGTGTGTGTGTATGAGAGAGAGAGAGAGAGAGAGAGAGAGTGTGTGTGTGTGTGTGTGTGTGTGTGAGAGAGAGAGCAAGAGAGAGAAAGTGTCTTATTGTAATTTCAGGTTGCTTAAGCTGCCTCAGTAGCTTTATGAGTCTGACCTTGGCTACCGGTATTATCAAAATATTTGTGCTGTGGTTATAGCTTCTTACAAATGATTATGACACTGTCTTAATGACAAATGAAGAAGCCCGGACATGGGACTGAGTGGTAGAGCACCTGCCTTGCCTGGATGAGGCTGTAGGGTTGATTGATTCTTGCCCTGTGTCCTTGGGTACAGCTCCCTCTCTTCCCTATCTCTGCACTAACAACATCAAAAGTGAAGGAAAAATAGGAATGTGATGCTCAGTTGGGATCGGTCTATCCTGCTGCACTCACTTGTGTGTTCAGTAAAGACTGACTAGTGTATGAAGCAGCTCTTCATGCAGAGTGAAGTCCAGATGCTGCCTCAAGCTACGGCTGCCTCTTTCTTTCCCAGCCTCCTCTACGGTGTTTTCTTCACAAGCCTCCTCCTCATTGTGAGGCTTGACATGTATGACTCGGCTCTTTGAGTTTCCTGTCACTCTTTTGCCTGCTCTTGTTGAATGCACACAATGATCTTTGGGAACTGGCCAGGAAGCATTTTTTCTCACCAGAGCTCCGGGTGTAGTTCGTAGTTTCTCAGAATCTTTTCTTTCTCATACTGGGTCATACTTCATGTCAGTTTAGTTTTATTCGGTAATACCTTCTATCTCTCTCATTAGTCATTGTTTCTGATCACAAGCCCATTTTGTGATGTGGGTGTGTGTGTGTGTGTGTGTGTGTGTGTGTGTGTGTGTGTGTGTGTGTGTGTTTGGGGGCCTGCTGTTCTGGTGGTGGATGTAGGACTAAGGTTTCCTTCCTAAGCGGTTCTGTCCCCTGGGATAACACTTTCTCTCAGTGTCATACTTCTTCATTTTACCATCAGGTTTTTTTCCTTGATCACTTTTATTCTCAACCAGTACCCAGCTTTCCCCCTGAAAAACTAAGGGATCTGCAAGAAACTGTATTGATCAACAGTCAATGAGATTTCTAAAGGGGGTCACGATTAACAGTGAGAGGTAACATTTTTTATAAAATGTAGTTAAGGTAATATGTGAACAATAATGTTGATATTTATGGTTTTGGTGTATGCAGACCGCACCATCATATTCAAGACCTTCCACCAATGTCCTTATGTTACTTTTCACCCACCTCTTCTTCTCCTCTTGCTCCCTCTGTATAATAATCTCAGCTGTGCAATCCAGGGCCAAGAATTTGCCATCATTTGTCACTGTCTTTTCCCGTTTTGTTTCTTCAGATATGAGAGGTACAGTCCAGGTGTTTATCTTTCCAGGATGCCACCGTGCTTTATAAAATGGAGCTCATGATGGAACAATAACCGTTGGCTACTCTAAGCAACAGGGAGATAACATTTTGTGCCTATAGCACCGAGCATTCAGTGCATTATTATTGCTGTCATTTGTTATTATTATTCATCATTAACATAACCAATATGATCTTTCCAAGCTTTTCTTTTTTAAAAATATTTTTTCTAATACCACCATGAGATATACAATTATAAAGATGTTCATGTTTGGGGGGCCGGAGCGATAGCCCAGTGGGTAGGGCATTTGCCTTGCACGTGGCTGGCCCATGTCGGCAGGGGTTCGATCCCCGGCATCCCATATGGTCCCCCGAGCACCACCAGGAGTAATTCCTGAGTGCAGAGCCAGGAGTAACCCCTGAGCATCGCCGGGGTGTGACCCAAAAAAGCAAAAAAAAAAAAAAAAAAAAGATGTTCATGTTTGGGTTTCAGTCACATAGTGTTCCAGCACCCATCCTTCCACCAGTGCCCATTTCCCACTGCCAATATCCCCTGATTCTCTCTCCCAGCCTGGCGTCTGTGGCAGACACTTTGCCTTTTCTCTCTCTCTCTCTCTCTCTTTCTCTCTTTGTTCTCTTTCACATGTGGCTTTCAGTACATACATTTAGAGGTTATCATTTACATCCCTTTGCCTACATTCAATGCTTAGTTTTAGGCTGGTATTATCATGTCCAACAATTATTAGTACACTTTTCTTTTCTCATATTATTTTTTTTTATCCCACAAATAAATGCAGTCATTCTATATCTGTCCTTTTCCTTCTGACTAATTTCACTCAGCATGATCCTCTCCATGTCCATCCATTTATAGGCAAATTTCATAACTTTGTTTTTCCTAACAGTTGCACGGTATTCCATTGTCTAGAGGTAACGCAGTTTCTTTATTCAGTCGTCTCTTCTCAGGCACTCTGGTTGTTTCTAGAGTCTGGCTATTGTAAGTAGTGCTGCTATGAACATAGAAGTGCAGATGGTGTTTCTGCTGTGTGTTTTTGGCCTCCCAGGGTATATTTCCAGGAGTGGTATGGCTGGGTCAACTGGGAGCTCAATTTCTAGATTTTGGAGGAATGCCCATATTGTATTCTAAAAAAGGCTGTACTTTCCCCAGTTTTTCAAACTAAACTAAGGAATACCTTCCCAAATCTAGATCGTATCTTCTGCTATCTAGTCCAATAATAGTCCTTCTGTTTTCCTTTTTTCTTCTTAATCCAGATCTTTTCCATCAAGTTTCCATCCTTCTTGTCCTTAATTCTAGGGAGTCATAGGGAAACTTCATAATCAATCCCTTACACCTCTCATTATATTCACTTCCTTATTCAATGTAAAACTCTAGTCACAAATCCATCTTCTCTGCTTGAGCACCTTTAAGGGGTCAAGACTCAGGTAAGCATTCAAATGTTGCTGCTTTATAAAGAAAAGGTCCAGTGGTGATAGTGAAGATCAGAATCAGTTTAATGGCGCGATTATGTTTTTTGCATAGAGACTGGCATCCTAGGGGTTAAAAAGCCTGATCCCATCATAAGCTCATTAACTGTGAGTTATGCAAGTTTCTAATTTTTGTGTTCGACCTGATAACTTGGAAAGCTATTTCCAGGTTTGAAATTCTGTGGTTCTACTCAACTATCTTGAGGGCAGCCTTTCCGCTGATGACCACCTTTGTTTGGGGTATATTTACTGTAGCAGATGTTAATTCTGATCAGTTTACTTTAATTGCATTTTAACTATCTGCAGAAGACCTTTGTTCTCTGAGATACTGGAAAGCAAATTAACTTTGGCATAATTAAAAACGCAATGGGTCATAAAATGAAAGCAGTTTATCAGCTGATAATTAAATTAGCTTGGGTGCTTGCTATTTCCCACCGTAGCAAGAATTCATCGAAGTTTTTCTGGCACGGACAGCCTCAGGAAGGCAAAGGGGTGGCAGAGAAAACATTCCTGTTAGTAGTGAGATTCTACTAGGGAATGGAAAGTCAATGGTGTGCATGGATTGCAGGTATCTGCAGACACTTAAAGCAAGGAGAGGTCTTATATTCCGTTTTTAAAAAAGTGAAATCAGGGCTAGAGTGATAATACAGCAGCTTGGGTGTTTTCCTTGTAAGCAGCAAACCTGGGTTTGATCCCTGGCATCCCATAGGTTCCCCTGAGCACCGCCAAGAGTAATTCCTGAGTGCAGAGCCAAGAGTAACCCCTAAGGATGGCTGATTGTGGCTAAAACAAAACAAAATGAAACGAAAAGCAAAAACGGTGGTATAAGGCATAGTCTTTAGATTTGGAGCAGCTTTCATTTTTTATTTATTAAGACACTGTGATTTACAAAGCTCTTCATAATAGAGTTGTTTCAAGCATATACATTTGTAAATCACATGTAAATCATTATTTACAAAGCATTTTCAAGTGTTGCAACACTAATCATATCACCAGTGTCCCCAGGGACTGCTGTATCACAGCCTGCTCCTTGGTAGGTGTATAACAAATTCATAAATCTCTTTTCATTTGCTATTAGGATCAAAGTTGGAAATATTTCCAATCAGACCCTGGGTAGATTGACTGCTTATTCTTGGTTCTAAACAATAGGTGTAAATGTCATTTAAGGACACATACAGCTTATGGTGTACAACAATGTTGTACGGCAAATGTTTGCTTAGTGTAATCTTGTTCTCACAAAGGTGAACAGTCCCAAAGGTTTATTTCTTTTTTTTTGTTTTTTTAATTTTTTATTTATGTAATTACAAAGATATACAATTAAAAAGTTCATATTTGGGTTTTGGTCATACAGTGTTCCAGCACCCATCCCGCCACCAGTGCCCATCTCCCGCTACCAACGTCACCGGTTCCCTCCCCCTCCCCAGCTCTCCTCCATGGCAGGTTCTTTATTTCTTTCCCTTTCTCTCTCTTTCTCTTTTCCTTCCCTTTCAGACTATGGATTACAGAACATACATTAAAGGGTTGTCATGTGTATCTTTTTGCCTGTATTTAATGCTCAGTTCTAGGTTGGCATTAGTACCCTCGACAATTATTAGCACACTGTTCCATTTTCTGTCTTACCTAGCCTCTGGCTCCCACACGTTTGTGATAATTTCCACCAAAGGTTTATTTCTAGCAAGTCATACCAGGTTACTATTACAGTTGAAAGAGTGGAGAGACTGTATTCTGAATGAGGCGTTTTGGTCATGAGTGAAAAATAAAGAAGACAGAAAAGCAAAGGAGCCAGACAGATGATCAGACCCTCATCAGAGTTGGACTTCCCAGGAATGAGACTGAGCTGTTTAACATAAGAGAGGGAGTTAAGAAGCGTTTTGCTGCTACAGAGTTTATTCCATGATGGGGAGGCGATGGGGGCGCGGGCCCATAAGAGATCTGAGGACTATGGAAAGCCCTCATGCTGATCTGTGGCGAGGACTGAGCTGAGGCGCCACCAGGAGAGAGACACTGTACCATGCCTGGCACTACTCCCCTCAGCACTGCCTGCATAGTAACGACAAACCTCTTATTCATACTAGCATGTAAATGACGGATGTGGGAGAACAGAGAGGTATTTCTTACTCTATGACTGTTACCAGACTGAAGTCAACATGATGAACTCTAAAGCCTGGCTTATTTTATTCATTACTAAGTCTAAAGCCTGCTGATGTACATTTGCCTTAAGAGGTTAGACTAGTTTTAGCCCCAAAGAAAACTTTAATTATATTAAATTAGCAGCTACATGGGTTTATTCAGAACCTGAGCTTTGAAATTGTGAACTGGAAGTATTAATCAGTTTGCTCCTAAAATCATCTGAAAAATTAGGGTAGTTCTGATTAAAAGATGAATGAAAAATGAATATTTTATCCCTCTAATTGTGGGGATTTGGTGAGAGGGGAAGAAAAGAAAAAGAAAGTAATTTGGTGTTCTTTGACCTTCAGGGCCAGTGGTACCAGTAATGCCTATTCCCATTCAGAAATGCTTTCATGTGTTCTGTTAAAGGACCAGTGTGTCAGCTGTTCTATTGCAGATAGATCTCTATAGGCCTGTCTTTGTCTCCAATAAGAGAAACTGAGTTGGAGGCTAGGAACATAGCTCAAAGGGCTGAGCACATGCTTCTCATGGAGGAGCACTGGACTTACTCCTCAGCATCACAGGACTCCATGAGTACTGCTGCGAGTGACCCAAAATGAGAAAAAGAGAGAGAAATGGACTCAGTATTCCTTTAAATGTTCCGCCCTTATCTCTCTGTTCACTCACTCTGCCCACTATTCTAACCAAAAATATAAAGCTGAGAGAGGTTTAGGGCTTCGTCTCTTTCCCTCAGGAGAGTTATTTTTCTCTGCTATGCATGGTTTATCAGGAAGATGGTGGAACAATTTTAAAGAAGTATTAAGGATAACTTCTTCCCTTCAATTTTTTTTAAATTCAGGTAATGTTGGTTTACATGAATGTATTTATATGTTTAGGTGTACAGCGTTACAACCCCACCCCTACCAAGAAAGTGTCAGTCTCATACCACATCGTCCACTGGATCTTCAGTGTACCTCCTCCCCCCACCTTAGTTGTGAATCAGAATCTAAGGGTTGTTTTTCTTGGACATTGCTTCCTCCCTTGCTCTAGTGCCTGCCTGCCTGCCTTCCTTCCTTCCTTCCTTCCTTCCTTCCTTCCTTCCTTCCTTCCTTCCTTCCTTCCTTCCTTCCTTCCTTCCTTCCTTCCTTCCTTCCTTCCTTCCTTCCTTCCTTCCTTCCTTCCTTCCTTCCTTCCTTCCTTCCTTCCTTCCTTCCTTCCTTCCTTCCTTCCTTCCTTCCTTCCTTCCTTCCTTCCTTCCTTCTTTTCTTTTCTTCCTTCCCCCTCCTTCTTCTGCTTCCTCCTCTTCCTCCTCCAAACCCTCCTCTTCCACCCCCTCCTTCTCCTCCTCCTCTGCCTCCTCCTCTTCTTGCTCTTTATCATCATCTTCCTCCTCCTCCTCCCCCCCCTCTTCCTCTTTATCATCATCTTCCTCCTCCTCCTTCCAGGTACTATTTCATTGTGTTCATTTACCACTTCTTCATCCACTCATGTGTCACTGGGTACTTAGGTTGTTTCCAGATCTGGGCTTTTGCAAATTGTCAGCACTGCAATGAGGCACATGTAGCTTTCTGAATTAGTAAAGGTTCACTCAGCTACTGTGTGGAAAACATCTGCACCCACGGTAGACGTTATGTAAACAAAGGATAATATGTTGCTCTTGCAGAAATCTCCTGTATTGATTCATAAGACGTTAGTCAAGACAGATTCTAATTAACAGTGATTTCTTTATTACTTAAGTTATTTTAAAAGGGTAGAGGGAAGAGTGGTAGGCAGCAAGCTCTGTTGGAGAGAAATAATCACTTCCAGTGAATAGATACCTTGACTGGAGGGACAAGAACAGTGACTAAGGTTCAGGTCTAGAATGCTCTTGATCTGTTTTTGGTTCCTGGAGCCTCAGATGATCCCTGGTTCTCCCATGCCTCAGCAGCACAACTTCCGGGATCTTTGCATTGAACTGACAACCTTCTTGTCTGGGAATGCAGGTGAGCGCCACCTCCCTCCAACACCGCTTGGTGGCTGTGTAACCCCCCCAACTAATCGATTTGTAGATATCTAGTCTCTTGTGTTCTCTTCTGACCCTCAAATCGTTTGATCTGCCAGGCTAAATAGGGATGTAAGGAGTGAATCTTGACTGATTGGAGTTGTGAGTGAAGCGTGGCGGCTTGAAGGGGAGGTCTAGTTGATTACTTGGCAAGTCTAAGGAAGTGAGAGCTCATGGTCTCAGGTAGCTCTTGCTGGATTTGAGGATTGCTGGACAGATGCACAGAAGCAATGAATGAATTGAAACTGCAGACGGACACCAGATGGGAATGCCCCTCTGGGTGCAACTACCCATCTGTGCAAGGCGTAATCAGCAAGTGAAAGAGGTCGGCCAGCAAGTTCCATTTCGGTGGCTTCTCTCCATGCAGTACAAGCCTTGTTCTCTCATCTGCCCCAGATGTCTGTTTTGACTAGTGAAGTGTTCATTCTCTGGGTGGCCTGTGTTCAAAGACGTGTTGGCAAATAGATTTGGGGCTGGGCGGAAGACTCTGATGGGCGGTTTTTGCCAGTTTTTGTAGTCTAAGTCCTTTTTTGTGGTGGTTGTCATACAAACAGCAGCATAGCAGTGAGCCCCAAGTTGGGCAGAGATGAATTTTGCTCCAGTGAGCTACCAGGAGCCTGAATTGGGACGTGACTGAACTGTTCTTGCTCCTGTCCCTTGTAAGATAGAGGCAGTGTTGGTTTCCAGTTTGTTTCCAGCTGCATGTCATACCTCTTCAGTGTCGTTCAGGACAAGCTTTAACCTAATATCTGCAAGGACACCGCTCTCTCCCTTCAACGCCTTCAAACTCTTGCTGTCGATAGAGTTAGTATCCCAGGAGTTTTTTTTTAATCTCTGTTCAATGTGGGGCTTTTTTTTTTTTGTTCTTTCTAGTTTAATCTCTTTCTGTTTCATGTCTGCATGTGTTAACTGCTTTGCGTGATGACTGGGAGGGGCTAGTTTTGCTTCCTGGTTTAAGATATGATTCATAGGGGAACTTCATAGTGCATACGTGGGAGGAAAAAACACACAAAAGCTTTATGTTTAGTAACATGTATTGGCATTTAAAAAGCTTTCTATATATTCTGAGCTCCTTATCACTAACCCTGTTACCGCTGTACTCAGCGGCCTTGCACACGGAAGTGGCGTATTCTACCACTGGGTTATATTCATGCATGGCCTAATCATTTTTTCTCTTTTCTTTCTTCTTGGTTTTAGGCCACGCCTGATGATGTTTGGGGTCTATTCCCAGCTCTGTGCTGAAAGATGAATTTTAGCAGTGCTCAGAGTGTCATGTGTGGAGCCAGGAAGCCTACCTGGGTTGGCAATCTGCCAGGATTCTACCTTAACCTCTTTACTATCTCACTGGCCCTAATTACGTATTATTTTTTATATCAGTTGTTCCTGTATCTAGCAGTGTTCAGCCAACTGCTTGGTGGTGCTGACAGACTGGTCGCCTGTCATGTGGGGACAAAATTCGGGTCTTTGACCTGGAGCCATTATACAGCAGGGAGAGCATTTGCCTTGCATGTGGCTGACCTGGATTTGATCCCTGGCATCCCATAAGGTCTCCTGAGCCCTGCCAAGAGTAATTCCTGATTGTAGAGCCAAGAGTAACCCTGAGTATTGCTAGGTATGACCAAAAAGACAAGCAAACAGAAAAACCTTAGGTTCCTGTGTCTACTAGATATGTGCTCCCCAAATTCTTAGCTATCTCCAGGCTTGCTGTTCTTTTGTTTTTGACATTATATGTAATTTAAAGATCTCTCCCTGTCACATTGAGATTTCTGAGAGCCAAGCCTGCTTTTTATTTTCCTAAGCACAGTGTTTCCTGTGATTGCCCAATACCAATAATCTATTGAATTAACAATAAATAGCATCCAGTTGCCTTATCTTTAGCCTTTTGGAGGGGAGTAAAATAGTTTTATTTAAGAAATACAAGTGGAGATAAAGAGAGAGGAGACTGCCATTATGTGAGGGAGAGAAATTATGCACCTCAAGAAGGAATATGGGTGACTGTACAATGGGGTATTCTTTCAGTCTGAGAATCCCAGGAGGTCAGACTCAGGCATGCACAGCGTAAGTTCTCCAGTGAGTAAACTAGGGGGAGAAACACAGAACTGAGTTCTGATGCCATCATAGAGGAAGCCAAGGCAGCAGCATTTGATGATAAAGGGAAAGGCTCAGTGTGGGAAGGAAAGAGAGAGGGACAGGGCGTCATGCATAGAAAATAGTGTTTTCCGGTGCATCTTATACCTGAGAGAATCTGGACTGCACAGGGCCTAAGGTCATTCATTTCTTGCATGCTGCTGACCCCAGTTTGATTCCTGTCACCACATGGTCCTTGAGCTTTGCAGGGTGCAGCTCTGAAGACTCCCCCCCCCCACCCCAGACACTACCAACTGTGGTCCTGCTGGCCGAGAACAGCTCTGACTATGGCCTAGAGCTCTCCAGCACTGCTGGGCCTGGGCATCACTGGATATCTGAGATATCCGTGGGCCTTGAATGACCCACTTGGCCTAGAATAGCCAGGAGTGGCCTCTGAGTGCTGTTTGGGGTGGGGGCCCACACAAGGAAGAACAAACAAATAGAAATGACCCTTGCCTATGGTCTAAAGAGAGAAAAAGCACAGAATGATAGTTTTATATACAGAGAAGAATATTAAATTTGAGTCTATTTCAGTATTATATAAAAAAAAAATTAAATGGTTTTCCAGGGACAGCTTTGTTGAAGAATTATTTGGTTAGTTGGTGGTTCATATGCCAAATTGAAAATAGCTTTTAAAGCTAGCTTTTCAAAATTGTGTAAGTGACATTCTATTCTGTTTAATAGATCAGCAATAAGCTGCCCCCCCCACCCCGCTCTTCCCTTTGCTTTTGTCGTAGTGACCAGGCCTATTAACTTAGTGACTGTACTCACTCATTGCCCAGTTGCACCATCCATGGGGCCCAGCCCTTCACTGTGGTGTTTGGAAGCCCCCACAGTGGTGACAGAGCAGAAAGGGCACTAGGCACGTGGTGGTGCTGGGGTCAGAACTCAGGCAGCAAATTGCTCTGCTGCTGCCACTAAGCTCTCCCCCAGGCCCGGCTTGGCTTTATTTAAATTGCAGATTAGCAATGAGTCCATCCATCTTTGCTTCTTCCAAGGAAGGGCCACTGTTGTCGTGTTTCTTAGATGGAAATGCTAAAGCCTTTTCTGTGTGGAACTATTGTTTAAAAAGGCTCCTGAGCCAGAGCAATAACACAATGGCCAGGTATTTGCCTTGCATGTGAACAACCTGGGTTCAATCCCCGGTATGCCCCAGTATGCCCTGAGCCCTGCCAGGAGTGATCCCTCAGTGCAGAGCCAGGAGTAAGCCCTGAGCACAGCTGCATGTAGTCCAAAACAAAATCATTTTTCCTTGAATTTATAAAAAAGTAAAAACATGGCCCATCTATGTTCTCCTTTCATCTGCTATTTTTGACGTAGCAGTATGTCTTAGAATACTTGCCATAGTGCGGATTTACTGTACTTCCATGGGAGACTGGGGCATGTCCTGCAGTGCTTGGACTATTTCTGACTCCGTTCTCAGTAGCAACCCCTTGGGGGACCGTGAGCAGTGGTGAGGTTCTAACTAGGGTTGGCTGCTTTCAAGGCAAGGGCCTTAACCCTGTACGTCTCTGGAATCTGTTTTTTACTTTTCTGGTTTTGGTGCCACACCCACAAATGCACAGGGTTTTATACCTGACGGGTATGCCACCTGCACGGCAAGCCTGGGAAGCTGCCTGTTTTATATTTGATATGCCAAATACCAGTAACAATTATATTAGTTCATTTCCATGACCTAATATAATGGTTTGAGGCTCTTTATGTTCCTGGAGCAAGCAGGTGCCCTTGGGCTCTACTAGCATGAGACAGGACATATGGAGATGTTACTGGTGCCCGCTCGAGCAAATCGATGATCAACGGGAGGATAGTGATAGTGACTGTGCTCAAAGATCACTCCTGGTGGGGCTCAGGAGACTGTGTGTAGTACAGAGGAGCAGACCCAGGTTGTCCTCATGCAAACAAACACCTTACTCACTGTACCTTCTCTCCAGCCCCCAAAGAGTTTTTATTGTATTTTTTTATTTATTTATTTTTTTGCTCTGGGTTCACTCCTGGAAGTGCTAACAGAATTAACAGTGGTACTGGGGATTGGTTTGGAACAGGCCACAGGTAAGGCAAATGCCTTAACCCCTGTATTATCTCCCCACACCATATCTTTCTTCTAATTTTTGTTACTTATTTGGTGTTTGGGCCACACCCCAAAGTGCTCAGGGCTTACCTCTGGCTCTATGCTCAGGAATCACTGCTAGCAGGACTTGGGGGACCATGTGGGATGTCAAGGAGTGAACTTGGGTTGGCCATGTGCAAGGCAAATGTCTTACCCACTGTAGTATCTCTCTTGCCCCACCTTCGTTCCTTTTTATTTATTTATTTTATTATTTTTATTTTTTTGCTTTTCGGGTCACACCCAGCAATGCTCAGGGGTTTCTCCTGGCTCTTCACTCAGGAATTACTCCTGCGGTGCTCGGGGACCATATGGGATGCCGGAGATCGCACCCGGGCCGGCATGGGCCGGCCATGTGCAAGGCAAACGCCCTACCTGCTGGGCTGTCCCTCCGGCCCCTTTGTTCCTTTTTAAAAGCTACATAATTAGTGGTCAGCCAAAAGCTTAGGTAATTAATCTATTCATTTACACAGAAACCATGTACTTTGATGTATCATTTTAAGGTTTTCTACAGGATAATGCTTGTGGTGTATATTTTATTTCTATAGTCACATACAGGCTGCTGAAATAATTGGCTTGGAAAAGACCTAAAGGTCATCTGGATGTGATTATAAAGAGGACTAAATCCTTTATAAAGTCTCTGCCCCTTCAGAGGACAGTACTAGTTTGAAGTGACTATTTGCTATTACTAGAGTGAGTTTTTTCAGGGAAGGTGCTTTCCACTGCAAGGCACAGAGGTCCTGACTGAAAGCAGCTTAAACAGTAGGGCATTGAAACCACCCTGGCAGGTCCATGGATCGGTTGACAAGGTTTGCTTGATTTAGGCCAACTTTCTGACTCAGCCTTCCTTCATATCTCTAAGATTGTTGCTGTGGCCATAGCCTCCGAGCGTCATTTGGGTGTGTGCACAGCCTGAGCCAGCGTTCTTTTTTTCCCAGACCAGGGAGGAGAGGGTGCCTCAATGTCCTTTGTGGAAGTCCCCGAGGGCCAGAAGGGTGGCACGAGTCTAAATGTGAGCAGAAGCCAAGTCTTGGGATGAAAGGGGGACAAAATATGCACTCTGTGTCTGCAGAGACGGGCGCCTCAACCAGGAGAGCTGAAGCGGGAAGGACACACATTGAGTGCATACCGCAGAGTTGGCCGCTGTAGGCAGTTTCGTTGTTGGACGGAGTGAAAACCTGCTTCTTACTGACCTCGCTTTTGCATTGGTTAAGTCCTATGAGCTACCGCCTCCCCTTCTCCCTGCCCAAAATTTCCCATGATGAAAAAAGTAAAAATTTCTTCCTTTCCTCTACACTTTTTTTGCATGATCATTTATGAGCTGTGTAGAAGGTAACTGATTTCTTTTAGTTTTTTTTTTATTGAATCACCATGCAGTGAGTTTCAGTCATACAGAGTTCCAATACCCATTCCTCCATCAGTGCACGTTTCCCAACACCAATGTGCCCATTTCCCTCCCATCCACCCCCACAACCTGTTTCTATGGCAGGCACTTCTCTCTCTCTCTTTCTCTCTCTTTCTCTTCTTTTTCTCTCTCTTCTCTCTTTCTCTAGCATGTGTGTGCACTTGTGTGTGTGTGTGCACACACACACACACACACTTTGTCCTTTGCCCATTGTGTTTTGGAAAACAAGATACTGAAGGGTTATGTGAGCAGAAAGGGAATCTGTCTTACCCCATTCTGAGAAGGCTCCAGAGTTCTCAGCCTGTCCAGTCTACATGGGAAGATTTGGGAGTATTATGTTCTGTCGTGGCATGGGCTGTTTCTCTCCCAGAAAGATGGCTTTCTTTCCCTTCTTGACCATCTTGACCAAACTTTTCAAAGGCCTGTACTTAGAATGTAGTTTAAGCAAACATTTGACATGGGGGCACCTCGCTCTGAGTTATGTACTAGCTTTGGTTTATTGGCACTTATTCTTTGTGATGCAGTTTTGAAAGTTTAGAGGAAAATCTAAATTGCAGAAAGAGCAAATGTTCAAGGCCTCGGATATTGTGACTGTCTCTTTGACTTTGTAATAAGCCTGTTGGAAAGGTTTTGGGATCATTGAAGGTCCAGTCTCCTTCCTGATTATGTCTGGACCATCTGTCTTTGCTCCCATCTTCCCTGATTATTAGATTATATCAGACTATATGTAAGGATGCTGTTTTTTAGATGCAAACTTGTAAGAAGCATAGATTGAGTTGTTGTATTTTATACATGCAACATAGACATGTTTAGACATTCATAGAGACAGTGTTTACTGGAACATTTTAGATCTTTCCACCTCATATTGACTTTAAAATTAATTTTCATATGAAAATCATACTTAATACCTTCATTTCCTTTTTTTGCACCACTATGAATTTTTGTGCCTCCTTTTTGGAAATTTCCAAGAATCACAAGCCTTAGAAAATTTTATTTTATTTTTACCAAAACCTCTTTTTTAACACATAAATATTTACAGCAACTTTCAGCCACAGTTTAATCTTGTAATTGAATTACAGAAAGAGGATGTAGCGGAGCAGAATAATTATCCAGTACAATTCAGACCGGAATGTAAAGCCACCGTTTTCTTTCTCTTCATGTTATCTTACTTTGCTTGCCTTAGGAAATTTTAAAACTAAAAGATCACCAGTTCAAATTCTACAAAATAGTTTAGAGAAAAAGAACTACTCTATCCCTCAAGTATTATAATTTTTCTTATACTATCTGCTATCTTAAAGATTTTTGTACAGAACAAGTCTGTTCAAACAGACTATATAGGGTGTGTTTCAGAATGACAAAATTACTGACAAAATTTGTCAATAATTAAACAGAAAGATAGTTTTCCACATATACACTGAACACCATCTTTTTTTCCTAAGTAATACGTGGATATACCTTATGTAATCTGTTAAACTATCATTTTATGATCTGTGAAAGTTTCTAGCTTTGATTTTAGACCATGGTTCTTTTTTTAAATTGTCCTAATATAATATATTGGTAGGGCAACAGAATATCCAAATTCAGAGCTCATGGGACTTGTTGGTTAAACCTGTTGGATCCCAATCTATTGAGTCTTTTTTGTTTTTTGACTTCTCTCTAAACAGAAAACTCTTATTGTTTCTTCTTTAGTACCTAGAAGGATAAAATATTTTGTGGAATTTTAAAATTTTGCTTTGATAAGTTTTTTTTATATCCCATTTTCTTTTTTTTTAAATTTTATTAAACCACTTTTAGACAAACAATTGCAATATGCTCATGCTCGAGTTTTGGTTCCAGTGTTCTAACACCCATCCCTCCACCCGAACCCATCTCCCATCACCAATGTCCCCCACCTCCCCCCCCCTCCCACACCCCAACTACTTGGCAGGTTCTGCATGTCTTTCCTCTCTATTTCTCCCTCCTGCCTACCTTTCCTACACATCGTAGAATGCAGTACATTAAAGACATAACTGTTTCCACTAGTTTGATGGATCTTGTGGCTGCAAGCGGCCGTGCGACTTGGGGGCCTCATGGTCAGCGTTTGGACAGCAAAAATGGTAGCTAATGTGGTGGGAGAGTCTCATCCTGCTGCTTCTGGGACCCCCAGAGGTGATGGGCAAACACCCAAAACCCATCTGTCCTCCTGGGGGCCTCATGGTCAGCTGAGCTAGGGGAGAGCCGAGTTCCAGTTCCCCCAGCTGCATCTAAGTCTCTGCATGCTATGGCTGGTCACCCCAGGGCGGCTCCTGGGTGGGGCTACCGGCTCAGACCAAATGGAGAGGGGAAAAGGCGAACCCCAGCTCTATCTGATGGATTCCCGGTGATTCCTGCTTCTGGGAGCTGCCTACCAGGGCTCAAACTTGTTTTGCTCTGTTAATCTGGTCTTGAGGTCAGCGTCCCTCCCAGGCGGGCTCTAATGTGCTGCAGCATCCAACAGTGAAAATGGCAGCTAATGTGGTGGCTGAGTCTCATCCGGCTGCTTCCAGGACCCCCAGAGGTGATGGGCCAACACCCAAAACCCATCTGTCCTCCTGGGGCCCCATGGTCAGCTGAGCAGGGGAGAGCCGAGTTCCAGCTCTCCCAGCTGTGTCTGAGGCTCTGCATGCTATGGCTGGTCACCCCAGGGCAGCTCCTGGGTGGAACCACCAGGCTCAAACAAAATGGAGAGGGGAACATATCTCATTTTCTTCCTAACGTAGCACCCAAAATAGTGGTCACAGCTACTTTGGATTTTCCTCTTTTGGTGCCTATTTTGAGTGTTGAGAAATTCCCCAAAAAGGTTGCACATTTTGGTTGGGAAAAACACTTCTTATCTTTCACGTGAACAACAAGGATCAAAACCATTAGCTCAAAAACATTGAGAAGCGTGGCGGAGCCTTGTATGTTTAGATCCGCTATGAAAATCTGTAGCAGCAACTCCTTGGCTTGGTTGAACAAAGCTTCCATAAAAGGGATCAGCTTGTGATTCACAGATGGAAATCCCAGGGCACGGTGGCAGACATTGGCTCCAAGATATTTGTTTTCTTCTTAGAAAAGAGCGAGAGTGAACGCAGGGAGGGGAAGTATCCATTGTGATTGACGGATACACATGGGCTCTGCTGTTTTCTTTGTCCACACTTTAGAAGTTCATCTGGACCCTTGCCGAACCTGGTGCCCAGTGGCAGACTGTCAGACCGTGTGCCCTGTTGCCTCGAGTGACCCCGAACAGCCTGTGCTGGTGGAATGCCCTTCGTGCCACCTGAAATTCTGCTCCTGTTGCAAGGATGCTTGGCATGCGAATGTCTCCTGCAGAGATAGCCAGCCTTTCGCCCTGCCCACCGAGCGCGGGTAAGGAAGGAGACTTGGTCTTAAAAACCCAATTGTATTGCTTGGAGACGGATGTGTCTTGTGATGGGGTTCAGAGATGGATTCTTTCTCTGGACAGGTTCCCTGAAGAGCCTCTCAGAGTTGGTGAGTTCATGGAAAAACACCAAAGAAACTGTACTAAAGGGATATAGGGTTTTGTTGTTGCTTTGTTCTGGGTAAGGGGCATACCCAGTCGTGCTTACTCCTGGCTCTGCACTCAGAAATCACTCCTGGGACACTGAAGATTTGAACCCATATCAGCTGCATGCAAGGCAAATGCCCTACCCGCTATACTATTGCTCCAGCCCCTACTAAAGGGATTTCACAGGGCTAGTGAGATGGTACAATGGGCTGGGTGCTTATCTTTCATGTGGCTGACTCAAATTTGATTCCCAGCACCCCAAATGATCCCCAGAGCACTACCAGGAGTGATCCCTAAGTGCATAATCAGAAGTAAGACTTGAGCACTACATGGCCCTAAAAAAAAGAAGAAAAAAATAAAGGGATTTTACTGTTGAAGTTAGCATGTAAAGGAACTTTGGTTTCTCAGATAAGAACTGGTTTCTTGTAGGAAGCCCTTATTTATCCATGGTCGTTTGCTTAGGTAACTGACGCTATTGATAAACCTCATATTCTTTCTGTTTGCCAAGTGGTGGCATGGAAGTTGTTTTCTTACCTAACAAAATTGCCTGTGTGGGAATGTACCAATTACTCTGGAGAATAAAACCACCCTGGAAAGAACAGTCCATGGTAGGAGTATAATCTGGAATTCTCAGGAACTCAGAGAAAAGAATTTGCCTCTTCTACCCTGAAAATATTCAAGATTGACGGTGTGTGTGGATGAGAATCTGTCCCATCCCTTGCTTGTCTCTGGGAGGGTTTTTAGGAGCCGCAGGGCTCAGGGGCCGGCACCTCTGTGGTGAATCTGAGCTTTGCTTAGGGCAAAGGCTGCTCTGCAGCAGCAGGAACGGAAACCACAGTGTGGGGGCTGGTTGGCTTCATTCCCCAGCACCAACGGTGTGTATGGACTCTTTCTTCAGGACCAGGAATGTTTCCTGGCTGGGAGACAGCGCTCGAATCTTACACCAAGCCTATCAAGAGGGAAAAAAGATTTCATGGACCTTCTCGAGGCTTCTGCCTGGGATCCTCAGAAAACATCCTAACTTCCGCAGATAGAAGGACTGAGTTCTGACATTATCTGCCCGACGTTACCACTTGGTAGCCATGTGACCTCCTCCAAGTCACACTACTGGCAATCTACTTCCCTATCTGAAAAGGGGGGAGGGAAATTAAAATAATAGTGCGCTCACACTGTACAGGGTGATGGATCACATTTGATCATAGATTTGACAACACTCTGTGACTCAGTATCCCTGTATGCTGGAGGGGTGTCTGGGCGAAGTCCCCTAAGTGGAACCACAGGGCATGACTCACCTAACCTTCATGTATTCTGATTTCTTCCCATTTCTCTCCTGTACACATTAGGTTGGATGCCAGTGTTATATCGCTTCTTTGCTAGGTGCAGATCTTTTCAATAATATCAAAAATGTAAAGTATTGACTACCAAGCCTCTCCCCTCCATTTATCCAGTGAGCCAATGATTAACTAGGTCTTGAAGCCCCACTGCACCCTGAGCTACATTTTCTGCTCTGTGGCAGGCTTCTTTTATTATTTATTCAGTCAGTCTGTGCTCGGGGAATGAAAGGTTAATTTAGAAACACAAGAATTAAACATAGAGAGTGCCGTCCTGCGGCTCATGACCGGGCAGAGCTGCATGGAGTTTCTTGTTGGGAGTCACTGGGCCATCCAGCCATCAGCGTGTTTCCTGTTTTTGCACCCACCCCTTTTCCTGAAAAGAGAGTCCAGACCTGGCAAGGAATTGCACACCGCCTTCCCATCAGGAGCCCTGGGAATCCATTTGCTAACCATCCAGTTGAATCGAACAGGCGCTCATTCCTGAACTCATGATAGTTTCTGATCCCTCCTCCCCACAGCTCACGTTATTGTGTTCCCTTGGGAGCCGGGCAGCATGCTGAACCCACAGCCTATGGTTTCTCATCTGCTTGGTTTCTAGGGCCCTTTTGGCACAGATGCTGAAGCCCCCATTAAGCAGTGCCCAGTGTGCCGGGTTTACATCGAGCGTAATGAAGGCTGTGCCCAGATGATGTGCAAGAACTGTAAGCACACGTTCTGCTGGTACTGTCTCCAGAACCTGGACGTAAGTTTCTCTGGAATCTTCTCTGAGCTCTCTCTGTCCCAGGAGCACTGAGCCAAATAGGGCGAAAACTCAGATTTTTTTTTTTTATTGAGTCAGCAGTTTACAAGACTCTTTGTATTTTAAGAGTACAGTTTCGTACCTCTATAAGATACAGGTTAAGATATAAGATACAGGTATAAGATACCACTCCACAACCACCAGAATTGATTACTTTACTAAAACACAGTGCTCTGCTTATCTGAGCTGTGCCCCTTGAACTTTAAAGCCTAATTCTTCAGAGCCAGAGAGGCTGTATGTGGGTAGGGCATTTGCCTTGCACATAACCAACCTGGGTTCAGGTCCCAGCATCCCACGTGTTCCTCTGAGCACCACCAAGAGTGATCCTTGCGCACAGAACCAGGAGTACGTTTTGAGCACTGCTGGGTGTGGCCTCAGAATAAAAACGAAAATAAAATGAAGTCCAGCTCTCCTGCGGCTATACATGCTCGGTGGGCTGAGCACAGGTAAAGTGTGTGTGAGGGAGACCCAGGTTCTGTTCCCCAGCACCATTTGGTTTCGTGTCTCAGAATTGTTTTGACTAGTCAGGGTTTTCTCTGATTCCATACACATTGGGGATTGTTTGTTTCCATTCATCAACATTGGAATTTTGCTGGGAGCTGCCTCCCTTAGGGTCCCCTCATTCCACATCGTGCCTCTCTGAGAGCGGCCTGGTGAGGATAATCCATCAGGTTCTTCATCTTTCCTTAGGCTCAATCAAAAGTCTGGTTGATATTTTCTTCTGAGATTTTATATATGTGTGTGTGTGTGTGTGTGTGTGTGTTATATATATATATATATATATATATATATATATATATATATATATATATATATATATATATATGTGAGCTTGAAATTTCTTTGAAGTACTCATTGATATTACCTGATATTATCGATACCTTAGCCTCCACTCAGCTGATCTGCTGGGAAGTCGGTGAGGCAGCTGCTGTTACTGCAAAACCATGTGTTGACTGAAACTTCTCTTTGTTTTTCAGAATGATATTTTCCTCAGACATTACGACAAAGGGCCATGTCGGAATAAGCTTGGCCACTCCAGGGCATCGGTGATGTGGAACCGAGCACAGGTACCTGACTGGAAACTAGCGGGCACTAAAGGAGACAGACCTGGGATAACTGGGAAGGCCCTGCTCACCCCTCCCCTAGTCTCATCCCTCCATGCCTCCCACAGCCTGGGGCTTCTGGAAAGTCCTGAAATAAATGTGTTGACACATCCCTTTGCATGGAAGGTTGGTCAGTTCTGGCTGCAGAGCCCCAGAGTAGCCAGTAATCTTTAGTAGGAAGAAAGGCAGAGGATGTGCCCTGCTTTACAAAAATGGCAGAATGGAGGCCGGGAGGTAGGCTGAGGTTAAGGCACTTGCGTTGCTCATAGCTGACCTTGGTTAGATACTGGGTGCTATAGTGGTTCCCGAAGTACTGCTAGGCGTAACTCCTGAGCATTGCCAGGTATGTCTGAAAAGAAAAAAAAACAGGAAAAATAATAAGGCAGAAAGACTTTTTGAAAGGCTTCATGGCATATTTTCTGTAAAATGAAATCTTCTCACACTCCCGGGCCCCTGCTGGCACTCAGGTCCTTCTGCCCAGGCCCTTGTGTGTTTACGTGGCAGGTTCAAAGGCAGCCCTGGTTTATTTTTAATAGTGTTTTATATTTCATAAAGGCCACATCCCTTTGTAGGGACTGAGCAATCAGGACCTCATAACCATGATAAACATCCTTACGAGACCGGGAGGGCTCGCAGGTAGACTTCGAGAGGGAGACTCCAGTTAGCCCCAGCTCCGTACTCGGAGCCTGTGTGAGCACTGGCCTTGGCGGTCTCATCTGCGATGTAGTCCTGGGGGTCTTCTTGATTTCTATGTGGTTCAGACCATTTCTGGGCATTAGCTCCAAAGTCCTTGGGGTTGGAGTGATGATGCGTTAATACAGTAATTAGGATGGTTGCTGGTAAGTGGCCAGCCCAGGTTTGATCCCTGGCATCAGATATGGTCCCCAAGCCAGCAAGGAGTGACCCAAGTGCAGAGCCAGAAGTAGGCCCTGAGCATTGGACGGCAAAGGCCCTGTCATTATACCTGAGAGGATTCTCAGGCTGGAACACCACAGCAGGTGGCTGAAACAGCAGATTCCTCACAGTCCTGTCGCCTAGCAGACCCGAGGTGAGGGTGGCAAATGGCAAGATTCTGGGGATGGCTCGGCCCTGGCTTACAGCCTGCTGTCTCTCAGGGTGTTCAGGAGTGGCAGAAGGGGGCCAGAAGGGAAGCCAGCTCTCTGGTGTCTTGTAAAACAGCACCAACAGAGCCAGGGTGCTGGCACAAAGGGCTGGAGCACTGGCTCGGCATGTACAAAGCTCTGATTCCATCCCTACCACAGCTGACCTCCTCTCACAAACAGCCGGTATGGCCCTGGTGGGCCCGTGGATTGAAGTGCCAGGCTCCACCTCATTGGAAGTGCTCTCTGGACCTCCTGAAGTGCACTTGGGAGCCCCCTGTCCGGGAACTGATCCCATCCTGAGAGCTTCCCGTTGCAATCCCCAGAGCTGCTCAGTTTCCGAACTCTGATATATTGGGACCAAGGTTTCCACATCAGAATCTCAGGACAACCCATGCAGGGGGAAAGCCAACCCGTAGGTGCTGAAAGTCTTTTCTTCTCAATTTCCAGGTGGTGGGGATTCTTGTGGGACTGGGCATCATTGCCCTGGTTACCTCTCCCTTGCTGCTCCTGGCTTCCCCGTGTATCATCTGCTGTGTCTGCAAGTCCTGTCGAAGCAAGAAGAAAAATCATGACCCACCCACCACCTAAATCATCCACCTTCCGGTCCACGTGCCACGAGTGTCTGGGTTGTAATGTGAGACCACACAGCGACAAAGCCCCACTTGGCAATCTTGCTTCCTTTCTCCTGGCCAAACTTTGCAAGTGCCTGTGTCCAGACTTTGAACTTGCCTGCCCACCTTCAGCATCAGAAAAGGCCACTTGTTCCCTGTGGACGGAGCCCCGGGTTCTGCAGGCCAGGCTGCATCGATGGAACATGCTGGAAAGCTTCGTCATTGCTGGGAAAGAGCGACATCCTCATTTGATCATTCAAAGGATCTGCCTGGATGGTGCAACTTCTGGTCAAATGGAAAGAACCGGAGGAGCGTTCAGTAGAATAAACAAGTTGCCACAGTTGGTAACACACAGTAGCCGAGGCAATAGAGTCTGTTCTGTTGGGTTGAGCCCCAGGAGAAACATGTCTGAAAAGAAAAAAAAAAATGTGGGGGAGGGGAAATGTCCACCTGGAACTGTAAGTATAAGACTATTAATAGGGGAATTTCTAAGAGCTCTGAAGCAGATGGCTTGACAGCCTCCGCTGGTTTTTCAATGTGCTTTTCTCAGCCTCCTCACCGAGATGGGACAGAATGGTTTCTCCTTGTGTGATCTCAGCTTCAAGCAGGAAGACCTACTGGACAGAAGGAGTTGTCCCGAGAGCACCCGTTGCACGAAAGGTGGCAGCGTATAAAACAAGACATTCTCCTTTAGTATCTCATCCTGGACTGGTTTCGCTTTTTGGAAGCGATCGACTCTTCATACAGCCAGTGGCTGTGGTCCGTAAGATTATTTGCTATTGAATAGAGTGGCCAAGGTTCAAAACCTTCATCTTAGATAAGTAGAGCTCTATGTTCTCACAGCTGACAAATTTAGAGTTGGACTTTCCCATCCACACTGAGCATTAAAATCTGTATGTCCATCTAGAATTCATATAACTTATGACCTAACTAGAACTTCTATGCTTTGGTCCTTCTATGCTTGGTTACACCCAATACAATAGTATATACAAAATAAATGTTTACTTAAAAGCCTTACTTAAATGCCTATTATTTCCTTCTGTGGCAAATACGTTTTGTTATAAATCCTCCTAAAGGTTTTTTTTTTTGCATATTATATATGTAAACTTTGGTTGCAAGCTCCCGAAGGTATGGTCTCATCAGCATAACTCTTCAAACATGATTTAGTATGATATCATGCCATCTTGGTTTGTAAAAACGCTGGTGGATAATCTAGTGAATTATATGTTTTCTAACACTTTCCAGAGCACTACTCTTCTTAGCCAAGTCTATAGTATTGAGTTTTCAGTCCTGTGAAGGCCTTCTGAATTCTTTCTGATGATGTGGGCACTGATAAAATGCCCATAAATATGTAAGATTAAATGCTTTATATTCAATTGTTCACTTTTGTATCATCTTGTGACTTGTTATTCACATAATACATTAGCCAGATTTCTAATAAACGGGTTTTGGAAAGAACACTCTCCAATGACAGGATTACATAATTGCCATTAGCAATGCAGCCTGGTGCTTTATGAGATCTATATTAGTGTTAATAAAGAATTCTCCTTGAAGCCAGGGATACGCCATCAGGAACTATAAGGACCTCTGGTATTTTCTGAGGTTACTGGGTAACTAGATTATTTAATTGCTGCTGTCCTGACCTATTATTAAGGATTGATGTTGTGCCTATGTAAAAGAATGTATCTTAAGCAGGGGATGTGTATATGTAAGGAACTTTCATTCATACGTCTATATTGATATCTGATATATGTATAATATATCCATTGGTCATGTCCATTTTTACTTACAGTTTGTATAGAGCATTGGATGGGAACTCTGGGAAAATTTAGAATGGCAACCTACCAAAAACATTTTTAATGATGTATTAGAAATCTCTCAGTATTGTCTTATTTTCCTTTGAAACATTCTTTCAGAAAAAGAATCAATCCCCTCTTCTATCAATGTATTTCATATCAGTATAAATGCAGATGTAGATATTTTTGAACAATTTGCTTTGTCTTACACTGCCTCATTATTGTAAAGGGCATTTATCACTGCTCAGGGGAATCACAGGAATTCAACTGAAATTGAATTTTTATATCAAGAAACTCTGTTATGGCAATGTACTTCTCCATTCGTAGATTCTCCAAGCTTTGTTCCACCATATTTAAGTAATTGGGACTGACTTCAAGTCTTCTAAAATGCTGTGATAGCAGAGCAAAGGGGATAAATTCAAAAGAAAACATCTAATTCCATGGCAAATGGAAGGAACATGACTTCTCAAAGAGATGCTATAGAGTTACCTATTAGATACTGTAATCAGATTTCTGTACTGTAAACTAGTTAGCCTCTCATGAGTGTGACGCGGAGAGCAGGGGTGATGAGTTGCGCTGATTTTAAATTCCAGAGTTAAGCTTTATAAAGGTGGAAAAGTGCCTGGAATATGTGCCTCCTTTCTGATAGAGCAAGATGAATTGTTTTGTTAAGAGTCAACAGGAGAAAGTTGGTAGACAAAACCCAAATTTTTCTCTGCTGCATCAAAGGGAGAGGTGCAAGCCAGCTTAGCGACTTTGTTTACAAAAGGGAAGAGCTGGCAGCTTTGGTAACAAAGACTGATGTTTTCATTTTGGGATAATTGATCAATAAAAGCATTGAATCCCTGCTCCTTCCTTTGTCAGCTTTGTTTCTTCCAGGTGACCCTCTTTCTGTATTAGAAGGGAAGATGTGTCTACATAGTAATGAATAATATTATGGCAAAAGTCTTCAAGTGCTTAAATGAGTGTAGAACACTTGGTAGTGAAATTTAAAAAAAGTCCTCAGTGACCCCCTCCTAAGATTTGTGTTACTGTGAGATAAAATGGTAAGAAAGCAAGACCTGTGAAAGTAGACTTTAAAATCCTTACCACCCGGATTTGTTCCTGCCATGGATGTTTACCCCACATTAAAAATATCTCCGTTTCAAAAGAGGCCTTTGGAAATACAAAAAACCTCGTGGCATGAATTTTCGTGTAACTTACACTTGGAAAAATTTTCCAATTTAGGGTGGAAAATCTACTTTTTTTTTAACGTTTATCACTATGTCTTAGAATCCTAAATTGTCCTTTAAAAATTTCTCAGAATCTATGTATTACTTACCATTTCCTACACAGTGCTGAAAGCTCTGAAATAATAAATGGATGCCTTTATGAATAAAGAGTAGTGTATGTAGAGTCGCTTTTACGACAATATCAGAATGCCTTAGATGAATGTTTTATAAAGCTGTTGTCTGTTGGTTTCTATAAGCTATTATAACTTATGTCACTTCATGACCCCAAATGTATTATGTGTTTAAGAAATTACTATTGTATTTCAGTTTTCCATTTATTTGAGAGAAGTTTTTCCAGCTCCAGTAAAGGTGGAGCAGGAAGTCAGATGTTATAAGCTCTGTTCTCCAGGTTTCTGGACACATTCAATTTCATCATCATTCATGCACCAGCCAACCCACTGCTAAGTCCTAGCTTCAGAATTGATCCAAAGGACCCAAATCAAGGATACCATTTGTAGCAATCACTGTTCTCTTGTTTCTTAAATGAGAGGAGATGAAGTGTAGTCCATCTACTTGTTGTAGACATTCTTTTGTGCTACTCCATGCTACCACTACACAGGCATTACATCACCAGCCAAAGAAATAATCCCTAACTTAGATTTTTGACCATTCTAATAAAAACAGACATCAGTTAATGATTCTGAAAAAGGACAGGACTGGAATGACTTGGGGTTAGGCCTAATTTTTTGAAAGTCTATGATAAGATGTTTCCTTGTTAAAGTTTTTAAGGGAATTTACATTAAAATGGTAAGGTCATTTCCATGTGATTAGTATTCCAGGCAGTATTCCCTTGATTTGAGTATTGGGAGTTGGTGAACAACTAGAATTTGTATTTTAAAAATACACATTAAAGTGAAAGCTCATATCGCTGTTTGTTTGGCACTTTATAATTGGATGTTCTGTGCTTCTAATAGAATAACAGTACAAAGGTTTACAATTGACATAATTGTAATTTCATTTTATCCTCATTAAGCTTTGGGGGAAATCAATAGGATAATTTAAAAACATTTTTGCTCCTAGTTTATCGACATTATTTCATTTTAAAGGTGAACTTATTGTTTGCTAACTTTGAATTTGCGCCCAAAGAATTATTTAATGAACCATTCTACAAAGCAGTGATTTTAATCAATGCCCCAACCAGCCAACTCATTGCAATGTAAATTATGACTCCAGTGAATTTGGAGAATAATAATTAGGTTTTTTTCAGTGATTTTTGTTTGCTTAGTTAAAAAAAAATCTAGTTTCTTTCTAGACCCTAAAGATAGTAGCTACTCCTTATTATGAGAATTTTTTAATAATGGCAATTACATTGTTTTGCTTATATATATATTACATATACTTTTAAAAGAGCTTTTAAGAACAGTATTATATGAAAAATGGAGATGATACTAGATCTGTTTAATAAAGAAATAGTTTTGTATTTATTCTTGCCAGTCTCATACATCTGAGGAGCCACCAACTGAGAAATGTAAGATATGAAGTACTTTATTTATATGCGATGGGTGGGTGGGTTGGACCACACTGAGGGGGTGCAGGAATGCAAGTTCTGTGCTCAGATTGCTCTGGAAGTGCTCAGGGAATCATATGTGGTGCTGGGGATTGAATTAGGGTTGGCTGCATGTAAGCACCTTTAACTTATTATCTCTCAGGCTTAAGATGAAAGCACTTTATGCTTGCCTAGGATGGAACTGTGTCACTCAGATGCAGGACAAACACCCTACCCACTGAACTATCACTCCAGCTCCAACTTGAATGATCTTTCAATAGTAAATCCTAAGCCTACCTACACTCTTATATATGTGAGACCTAAGAGAATTGTTTTCCCTCAGTTATCTACATCACTGAAAATAGGAGTGAGAGAACACTATTACTTCAAAGAATCCCTTAGGGTTTGGGTTTTTATGTTCCTGACTGTATGTTTAGGCCGGTTGGTGATCTCTTGTGAACAACTCCTGTCACTGCCTGAGGTTCAGCCAAAGGAGAAGGGCAGAGGAGAAGCGCATGTTGGTAGGTGATTCATTAGAGAAATAACTAGGTGGAGTGTAGCTGACTTGCTTATACTGAAACTAGAATTACAGCTGGATCTGGGCACTGTTCTGGCTGCCAAAGGGTTTGCCTCTTGTCTGGAAACACAAAATACATTTACAGTTTCCTTTTCATCAAAACTCAGAGTGATCCAACTCCTTTTCTATAATAGTACCTTGAGGCCTAGCATTAAGTCAATAAAGCCATCGGCAATTTCAAAAAGCTTGAAATAGGACTCAGTAATAATACATTCTGTGTGTATTTGAACAATCGTTCTTCAAATCCCACTCTCTACCCTTACAACTTCTTCAGGTTTGACAATACTTGTTATATACTTGTTATCATTTTTACGTTGAGGTTCAAATTAGACGAAAGCCACACCTCTGATAAGGAGGAAATGGCGCCTAATACTATTTTACCCTGTAGTTTCTTTCTGACTAGGCATGATCAAGGAGTAATTTCCTCTCTGGAGGGGTAGACAAGCTTGGTTTGCTTTGTTGGTCCTGTGAACATATTCAGACAAAATGAGCCCAGAACATTTCTCAATGTGATTATGATTCTGTTGATTACTCTGGACTTAACTTTTGGAGCCAAGTCAATTTGCTTAAGTGAAAATAAACAACTCCAGAAATCCATCACCACAGTGCATGGTGCGTCCTAAGCTCCAGGTGTTTCCATGTTGGGAGAGAGTTGGGCACAGAACCAGAAGTGTCCTCTGTTCTCTCTCCTCTGCCAGTCCAGGCAGAGTAGGGTTGGGGGCAGACACCAAACTTGCAGTGAGATGACTCAGTTCCAGGCCTGGTTTTGCTCTTGGCTGGTGATGTGGTTCAGAGCCAGTCATTTATCATAAGTCATTTCATTCTCTTAGCTCATGCTTAGGAGAATCCGATGAGATCATGGATGTTAAGTGCTCCTAAATGTTTGTTAGGAGGGAGGTGAGGATACCCGTGTGTGTGTGTGTGTGTGTGTGTGTGTGTGTGTGTGTGTTCAAACAGCAAGTCTGTGGGTACCAGGGATCAGTCTTCAAAGAGATACTTTATAGAAGAAGGCAAGGGAAGTCCCAAGATGCATTTCAAGCTTGTAAATGTGAATAAAAAGGAACTAAAGACCTCCACAGCAGACATATAGTTCCTTTTAGGTTAAAAATTATATCATGGAGGGGGCCAGAGCGATAGTCCAGCGGGTAGGGTGTTTGCCTTGCACGTGGCTGGCCGTGCGGCCCGGGTTCAATCCCCAGCATCCCATATGGTCGCCCGAGCACCGCCAGGAGTAATTCCTGAGTGCAGAGCCGGGAGAAACCCCTGAGCACTGCTGGGGTGACCCAAAAAAATTATATCATGGGAGCTGGATAGATAGTTTAGAAGTAACCTATAGCTGCTTCAATGTTGGATTATTAACCTGTTATAACACCTTAATGTATAATGGAAAAGGTGCTTGCCTTATACAGGGCCCAACCTGGTTTTTGACTCCCAACACCTCATACGGTCCGGAGTGCAGAGCCAGGAGTGAGTCCTGAGCACTGCCAGGTGTTGCCCAAAAGCTAAAAACAAAAAAAAAATCAATTTTGGAAGAAATGTCATGAAATCATTTAGCTCTTTTACACTCAGTTGAAATGGGAACTATGTAAAAAAATGCTTATTTCATGTTAATACAGTGATTTTTGTGGGATGTGGTTGACTGTCACGATTTGGGCTTAAATGATGTGCAAAGTCCCTTTAAGTCTCTCCCCCAAATTTGCAGATGGGAGAGATTTGGAAGCCAGCTGGGTGACTCGGTGTCGTACAGTGGGCTAGTAGTGGCAATGATAGACTGAACCCATCCATGTCTTACATGAATTCAGGACCTCTTTGTTTGTGTATGTGTTTTGTTTTGTTTTGTTTTGTTGTTTGGGTCGCACCTACATGTCCAGTACTTACTCCTGATTGTGTGCTCAGGGATCACTCCTGGTGGAGATCGAGGGACCATATAGAGTGCCAGGGATCAAACCCAGATCAGTTGCGTGCAAGTACCCCAGCAGCTGTACAGTCACTCCAGGACCTCTTGGCATTATTTTTGTTAGTTTGGTTTTGATACCAGAATTGAAAGTAAGGCTCTGGTCCTTGATTTTAAAAGAAAAATTAACACGGCTTAAAATGATGTTTTATTAACTTGCTTTCTGTCCCTTAGAAGGTTGGTATGAATGCAGCTGAGATTCTTCTTGTTGCTAATCAAGGTTTATGGGGCTATGGGGCTAAACTGCAAGTCTCGCTGTTGCTTAAGGCCACGTTCTCACTGGGGCTCAGGGTTTTCTTCTAAGCTCTCTGCTATTGGCAAAAGTGAGTTCCCTTCCACACTTTCATTGACTCTCCCTACCAAGGCCCCCTCATGCTTAGAAATGACTTAACTCTTCTGTTGTATTTAATAAGCTCAAGCATTTACAATGTTAAGGTGTCTAATAGAAGGGTGTTTTTATGTGTCACTTGCTACTATGTTTGCCTGCCTTGTGAAATGAAACAGTGTGTGATTCTCATAGAATCAGCCAGAAGAAATAAGAGTATTGTCTAGGTTCCTGTAAGGAACATTGATGACAAGTTTCAGTGGAGTCTGATTTGGATGAACTGCTAGTAGCAACCCTGCTTCTGGCTGGTGTCTTTTGGGAAGTCTACTTGGTGTTTTCACATGAGGCTGTTTTCCAAAATGGACTTTGAGGAAAACCGATCTCCTGTTTAAAAAACAAACCTTTAGCTGCTTCAGTGTTGGATTGTATCATACACTGACTTCAGGATGGATAACATTTTTCAAGAGCTGGTTTAAAGTACGGGATAGTGTTTCCCAAGTCAGACCAATGAAGTCATAGATTTGCCTTAACCTGTTGGGGAGAGGCCTGCACCCAAGGGCCAGACCTCACTCATTCCTCCTTCCTGCCCCAGTACAGAAACACGGATCCAAAGCAGACCCTTTCATGGATTTAAACCAGAGGCTCTGACTGGAAATGGATAAAAGCCTAGAGATTGCTCTGAGAACTTCACTGATCCCAGGAGCTCTGGACAATTTATAATCACATTTGGCCTCCATAATTTCTGAGGTCCAATTCACAACTAACCTTTCGATAAGATGGAAAATATCAGCATCACCCACTGTGAGCTCAGTACCCCTGATGGGAACCAGCTCAGAGGCATATCCTCATTAGATATCAGGGTAGTTTCTGCTTCCCAGCAGTAAATAATGAATAATTCCTGAAGCATGTACACTCTATTGCCTATTTATTTAAAAAGAAGCAAATTAAAAACTACGATGGTGAACTTCATGGTTTGTTTATAGCTCCTGATAGCTGAGAAAACTTCCAATAAGCTCCTTGGGGAATTTCCAGAAACATGTTCCCTCCCCCATGTATCAACAACAACAACAACAACAACCACCACCACCCAGTCAGGATCTTGGTTTTCTTATTTGAAGCACAGATTGGAGTAGCTATTCGAATGCGATGATCTAAGGGAATCTTTTTTAACATCCTCTGCTTGCTATTGATTGATTTAAAAGCTATTTTTATTGATTACTGTTTCTAGTAGCTATTGAATGTTCTGTGAATTACGTTAAGGACATGTCTAAATGTATTATTAGATGATATATAGGGAGGATGACTGCAAGAGTATGCTACCTGCACGGCAGAGCCTGGCAAGCTACCCGTGTTGTATTTGATATGCCAAATACCAGTAACAATTATAGACCTCATTCCGGAATGAATTGTGGCTTATTATGTTCCTGGAGCAAGCAGATGCCCTTGGGCTCTACTAGCATGAGACAGGACATATGGAGATGTTACTGGGGCCCGCTCGAGCAAATCGATGAACAACGGGAAGACAGTGATACAGTGATATAGGGAGGATACTCTGTGGATAAAATATGTATCTACATATTGTTTGTGAACAAACATACTCTTATATATTTGAGGCTCTTTATGTTCCTGGAGCAAGCGGATGCCTTTGGGTTCTACTAGTATGAGACAGGGCATATGGAGATATTATTGGTGCCCGCTCTAGCAAATAGATGATTAACGGGAAGATAGTGATATTGATAGTATGAGTAGTATGCATATAACTATGAATAACTATTAACATATACTGTGTATCCTACATGTATCCTATACACCAACATGCGATTAGTAGCATGTCTACATCAGTGAGTAGAAGAGAGGTGAGTGAGATAAGAACACTTAGTAAAAAAAAAATTATTCTCCCTTAAATAATAAATTCTATTTTCAAAATCAGAACATATAAAACTTCCAGATTTCAAAATCAGTAAATAAAGGAGCAAAAGTTACATAGTTCAAGTATTGTTTAAAAACTTCTTTACTTCTTTATTTTTGCTAGTGAGGGTTAAACCCAGGGACTTCTCCAGCAGTACTCAGTGGAACATGGAGAACTGCGAAATGAACCAGCGTCAGTAAGTTGGCAGGCAAGCACTTTGAAAAGGATTCGCATTATTTTCCCTTTTACTTTTATGATTGGTACTGTTACAGTTCCTGGAGGTCACACGTTGCTTGCAGGTCACTGACACACAAGGTGGCTGACGTGCTCTGAAGTCACCATTGTTTCAACAGCAGAATCAACATGACAGTGCCTTGGGGATCGCTATGACAGTGTAACCTGATGCTAAGGACTTAAACTGGAGCCTGGAACCTGGGGGGCTGACCTTCTGCTCTGGTACCTGGTCCCCAAGCCCCATCTGAGTTTTGGAGATTTTGTTTTTGTTTTTCCCTGCATTACTTGAAACTCACAGTAATATGTTCAAAAAGATGATTGCTCATATTCCTGACAAAATGTTTCCACTTAGGGCTTTCAACCTCTGAGTAATTTTGAAGTGTGGCATACTGAAACTCATTCATAGTATTTACATCTGCTGTTACAAATATGTCCAAACCAAGGGTATGAAACAAAGACTTGGGACAAAAAATCGTGTGGCTCAATTTCTATTACCCATTTCATTTTTTAAAAAAAGAGCATTGATTGCATGATCTGA
The DNA here is from genome assembly GCA_021461705.1 of Cryptotis parvus. Taxonomy (NCBI): domain Eukaryota; kingdom Metazoa; phylum Chordata; class Mammalia; order Eulipotyphla; family Soricidae; genus Cryptotis; species Cryptotis parvus. The sequence goes on along the minus strand of JAJIBD010005607.1, from coordinate 81,123 downwards.
AAATAGACATGATGAGGTGGGGATAGAAATGGTCTTCTTCCTTTCCTATCTCTTTTCATAATCTATAGGGCCTTTATCAAATGTCCTCATATAAACATCCTTAACTGGTGTAGGAACATAAATTTACATTTACCCCTGGAAGGAGGTGATGAGAAGCCAAAGCAAACTGCCCAGACTGGAAACTTCTACTTTAATTTTTTTGGGAAGTATTCCTAATCTATTCAAAATGCTTACAATGGCTTTATTTATTTTTATTTTTTTTTGTTTTGGTGGTATTTATTTTTAATGCATTAAATTATAATTCATGCATTTGCGGGGCTTGGGACGTCATCCAGTTTTGCATGGGGGGCACATAAATTCTAAGACTCAAACCTGGGCTTCTTGCATACAAAGGCAGTGCTGAAACCTCCTGAACTGTCTCTCTGACCTTACTTCATGTTACTTTAATTTCATTTTAAAGAAGACATTGGAAATGGTCCAAGTGGATTTAGCTTCTTAAAGATGTTGTACCTTTATCTTTTTTTTCTCTTGTACTCAAAGGGTGTAGTTCTAGGTATTGAATATTTTCAATCTTCCCTCTCAAGCATTTCCACCCAATAATTAATCGACGTAAGGCAGTTGTGCCAGCAAAGAGTAAAGAATCAAAGAGAGAAGAGGTGAATTCAAAACAAAACCAAGGAACAGAAAATCAATTACCAACAAATTATAAAATTCTAATTTTCTTGAAAAATCTGTGTTAACCCATGGCCACAATGTACAAAGACTGGCTTTTGGAGTAGATTGCATTTTAGCGCTTAGGCTTCAAGTGTCTCATTTATTCATAATATTATATGTTCAAAATAATTTTCAGTGATCAAACTTACTGGAAATGTTAAATCAGTCTTTTAAAATAGCCAATTATGATACTAGAGAGGGATAACATTTTGCAAAGATGTCTTGTTTTGTCAATGGAGAAATAAACTGATCTGACAACTCACTTAAGTACATTTAGAGGAGGCAGTTGATTGATTTTTCACTGGAGAAATGAAAACAAACTGTCAATTTGTTCTTTTCTCTTTTATGCCAGAATTATTTTGCAGCCAGATAGTTCTGCATTGCAAATGTCTATAATGAAGCTTGCAGTGCACCTAAGCCTGTGCAAAAAGCACGAGCATATAGCTGCACATGCCAAGGAAGGCCAGTGTGCTAAGGGACCTCCTCATTTAGGGGGCATGTCTGCTTTCCATCTTACTTTATTTGATTTTTTAATTGAATCATCATGAGATACAAAGTTGTTCATGATTGGGTCTCAGACATATAATATTCCCATATAACACCTTTCCCTTCACCATTATGCATTCCCTTCCACCATAATGTTCCCAGTTTACCTTCCTCTCTGCCACAAGCCTACCTCTAAGCAACTCCTTTCTTTCTTGTTCTCTCTCTCCCATTCTCTCTCTCTCTCTCTCTCTCTCTCTCTCTCTCTCTCAGCATTCTGGTTTGCAATACAGGTTATCATTTTTGTCTCTTTACCTACTCTCAGCACTCAGTGCTTGTCCAGAGTCATCCTTTCCAACTGTCTTTGTCATACAACTGTCATTGTCAGTGGTCCTTTATCCTAACTGCCCTCGCCCTTACCACTTATGGTAAGCTTCCAGCCATGAACCAGTCCTTCTGGTCCTTGATTTTACTGTCCTTGGTTATAATCTCATACTATGATTTTCTTTCAAATCCTACAAATGAGTGCAGTCATTCTATGTCTGTCCCTCTCCTTTTGATTCATTTCACTTAGATGATACTCTCCATGTCCATCCATTTATAAGCGAATTTCATAACTTATTTTTTCCTGGTGGCTGAGTATTCCATTGTATAGATGTACTGTTGCAGGACTCCTAAGGGCTGCTGCATCTGCTCTGAATTGCCGTCTGCAAATCACTTTGTAGATAAGGGGGTAGTCTAAATGTGGCAGTTTATCTGACCATGTATGCTGTACTAGCTGGTATAAATATTCTCCCATGCTACCACAATCATCATGGGACTAGCTAGATCTTACCAGCATATTAGCCTGGCCACGTAGGACCCCTAAGTAATTAAACCAGAGAGAAATGCTGTTTGCTTCCAAGCAAACAAGCATGGCTCCCCTGATATACTCAAAGGCAACTAAAATATAAAACTACAATGAAGTAGAAGAGACTTGTGAAGGCTTGGAGAAATATTTAACTGGCATTAGTATTAGTCTTTGGTACAGAGACATGCCATCTCAGAAACCCCCTTCTCTACCCTATAAAGGCATTTCCAGGCAGATCTTGGCTCAAAACATTAGCATACCAAAGGGAGGTGCAGGGAGGGATTACCTAAGGGCATTTGACCCTCCCTGCTTTCCATAACAGTGGGAGGAAGGTCTGAGTTGCAGGGGGTATAAACTAGCCTGTTTCCTCTCTCGCGGGCTTCTTTTTGTGCTCTCTCTCTTTTGTGAGCGCTCACCCTTCTTGGGAGTCTTGTCTTCTTCTCCTTTTACAGGGCCTTTACACGTGGTGGCCGCCATCTTGGCCTACACGTGGCTGGGGTTCTAGCCTGGAATCCTAAACACCGGGCTTTTCCTTTTGCTGATTTGTATGCCTGAACCTGTGATAAGTAAAGCCTTTTAAAACTGCATCGGATTCCTGAGTTTTCATCCATTCCTTGCCGGCTTTGGAGGTAGAAGGGAACTTCGCTTCCCGGCACTGTCGGGGACCCCGGCGGAGCTCCCGACAATGTACCATACTTTCCTTATCCAATGACCAAGATACAATGGCAGCCCATGCATTGGGAAAAAATTATTTACTCAATACCCAGCCCTTTTCCTCTTCTTTCATTGGGGGAAATAATATATAAAGTCCTGGTAGAACTTTTTACAAGAAAAAACATCTAACCCCATTTTGAAAAAGAGGCATGTTTTCATTGATTCTTTTTGTTTTGTTTTGTAGCCACCTCCACTGGTGCTGTGAAGGAGTGAGGGAGTGGACAGGGAGAACCATCGGTGCCTGAATCAAATCTGGTCCATTCTCTATCATGGCTCCAGTCCTTTGAGCAATTTCTCCTGCCACTTCACTGCCTTCTTTGTAACAAACCAATGTGTAGCAATTAATTGCCTCCAGTGGCTTAGTATCCAGTTAGTTATAGACTGAGGAATCACTAGAGCAAATCATGCCTGGCAAAAGCCAGGTGAGTGGCAGAGGTTGATGCTGTGAGCATCAGAGGACAGACATTGCTAAAACTTCTTGGATAGAGGTTTACAGAGAGAGCATTGAATCAGGGCTTTGAAAACCACTAAGTCTGTGGTGGTAAAGAAACCGAGGGGCCGGAGAGATAATACAGGGCTTAAGCTGTCAGCCTTGAAATCTGTTGACCCTCATTCAATCCCCTGCTACATGATGCTCCAAGCACCACCAGGAGTGATTCCTTTACACAGAGCCAGAAGTGGAAAGTGGTCCAATCCTCCCTTTCTCCAGTGAAAGTGAGGGAAAGGACATTACAGGAAAGTATGAGAGCAAGGTGGCTTGGGAGCCTTAACTAGCCTTATTCAACTGAGTCAAAAAGGATGATGCAAAAGAAAATCTCGTAACTGAACATTAAAGCCATAAACATGAACAGTGACCTAAACTATAATAATGAAACAAAATTGGAAATGCAGATTCACTTCACAAAACATGAAAAAGAAGACAAGATAAAGACCCGGCTGCATATATGTCTAACATGGCTGTGAAACATGCAGCCAATTTGGACACCAAAGTGGGTCAGGTTTGAGATAGCATCTGGACTCCACACCTCTTATCCTGAAGCCTTCTTGAGTGAGAACCACCCACGGGACTGTCCCCCCAGATGGGGCCCCTCCTTCTCCAAGAATAGAAATTTCTGAAAGAATTTTCTAGACATTCATAATTGCTTGTAAACTTGCCTCCCAAGTCTGTCTCAAGCAATTTGCATCCCTACATCATCACTGATTAATCATTTAATTATATGTAAAGTGAACTTTCCCCCCAATAAAATCACATTATAATTATGCTATATTAATTATGTTGAGAGATGATTGGGCCTTAATCAGGTTTAGGAGTTGGTAGCTGCTGGTTACATTGAAGCCGTTGAAGACTTCTGAACTTGATGGATGGACACTATGTGCTAAGGTTTAATCTACAGAAAAGTGTTTTGATTTTATTAGGGTAAAACTGAAAGCAGTATGACTCAGGGCGGGAGCAATAGTAGAGCAAGTAGGGTGTTCGCCTTGCAAGTAGTTGACCTGAATTCATTTGGTTCTCAGAGCACTGCCAGAAAAGAACCCTGAGTGCAGAGTCAGGAGTTAGTCCTGAGCGATGCGGATATGACATCCACCCCCCCATCCACCCCACCCCGAAAAGTAGCATAACTGGTTAGAGGACAATTGCAAGGCCTTATCTAGTGAAAGTTCTAAGCTGCAACCACTGAAACTATTTTTTTTTCTTTTTGGGCCACACCCAGCTATGCGCAGGGATTATTCCTGGCTCTTTGCTCAGGAATTACTCCTGGTGGTGCTGGGGGGGGGCATATGGGATGTCGGGGATCAAACCTTGGTCCGCAATATGCTAGGCAAATGCCCTACCCACTGTACTATCGCTACATCCCCAACCACTGAAACTTTTTGATGCCTGTCAAGTTGACATGTCTGAGGGAGGGGGAATGGGGAGGGGATTGAGGAGAGGAGAAAATATAGGAACACCGGTGGAAGGAAGTTGACACTGTTGGTAGGAATGATATTAGAATATATATATATATGTATGTGTGTATATATATATATATATATATATATATATATATATATATATATATATAAAACTCAACTATCAATAGCTTTGCAAATCACAGTTCTTTAATTTAAAAAAAAGAGGAAAAAAACACAAAAAAACCAGAACAGTGTTTGTAGAAAAAGGGAAAGGTGGAGTAAATAAGAATGTGATATATATATATATATATATATGTGTGTGTGTATGTGTGTGTGTATACATATATACATATATATATATATATATAAATCAATAGCATCTTGGTGACTATATCATCTTGCAGCATAAATGCTTTTTGAATGTTTCCCTTTGTACTATTGTTTCCTTAATTGAACATATTACAGTATTGAATTTTAATTCTCTCTGCAATTGTATCAGTCTTTATACTGCACCTTGTAGAAAGGGGTTTATTCCTGTGTGGTTGACTCTTAGTATTGACCCTTAAATCATTTTTGGAATAAAGCATAGAATAAATAAAATTATTCATAGGGCATGAAAAAAGAACAGCCAGATCAAATGAGGAAAAATTGTGGGAGATGGATCTCTGCTTGGTTTTATAACTTTAGAGGACACAGGAGAGTTTCCTACATTAATGAATTTGTTAGTGCTTGTGAATTGCTTAACTACTGTCTCCTTTTTAAGGGATGCCAGGGGTACTGAAGTCCATAACCAACTAAACAAAGACAGGAAATGGAGCTAAGTTCTGCTAGTACTTTGAGGAAGTTAATTGACTGTGTTGTTTTTCATTTACTAGCAATGGAATTCCCTTTGAAAATGCAGTGAGGTGTGTCTTTCCTTACTTTGCTGCTGCTCTATGGGCTAGCAAGATAAATTGATGCAATCTAGCGGTACATACTTCCGGCTTGTCTGGGAAGATCTAAAGATTATAGCCAAACCACTTAACTCACATCTATTTTTTGATTGATGATTAACCCAGTCTCATTAGTACACGCCATTGCCCTTTGCCCAGGGAAATCGTTAGCTTTCTGTATGGACACAGTGGCTTTCTAAGTCCTGTTTCATAGCACTGAGTCAAGGCAAGGTATGAAAGAATAGGAACACTGAAATTGTGGTCAAACCCATTATTTTAAGAGGGAAAAGGGAATAAATGCACAGAATGGGAAAAGAACAACATGACTGTCTTGGTAACAAAGGGGAGAGAATAATATGACTGTCTTGGTAACAAATGACGGGGGAACTTAGCCCCCATAGTTCTGGGTACTGCTCAGGGTGCAGATCGTAGTGTGGACTGTTAAGCTGATGCTCAAGAGGAGTAAAACCACACACTTGAAAAGGAGGAAGGCTTGGCTGCTTTTCCAACATTCTTCCATTGCTACAGATATGAGCAAATGTTTCTCCATCCATTCTGTTAATGTTTTTTCTTATATTGTGAGGGTTAGTGTCCCCCAAAAATATGCTGGTGGGGCGAAGGAAGGGTCCTTGGATAATGAGGGTGGGATTCTGGCATCCTGGCCATGAGTGGGACGAGTGCCACTACATTGTAAGTATAAAACAATGATATTGGTACCATTGTAAAAATAAAATCACACTTACATGAGCAATGTAGCTTAGAAAAATGATCAGGAGGACCAGATAGATAGTACAGGTGTTAAGGCATTTACCTTGTATTCAGTTGATCCTGGTTAGATTCTAGACCCCTGAGCATTGCCAGTGGCACCTTGGAGGCCCCTAAGCACCACCAGAATAGCTCAGATAATGCCTGGCAAAAAATGCCCAGCAGCACCACATCCGTGGGCACCCGCACTGACTCACTGGCCTGGCTGAATGAGAATCACGTCCTCACTGACCTACTGGCCCGGCTGAATGAGAATCACACCCGCACTGACCCACTGGCCTGGCTGGATGAGAATCACAGGTTCTCAACATCAACTTGGTCCATAGAACTGAAGCCTGGTAGGTGAAACTCTTACTGTGCCCTGAAGAGTGCATATTATCTAAATGTAGGGAGAGCTCCAGAAACAACCTGGAAAAAATCTGTTTTAGGGCAAACACCTAGAGACAAAGTCTTGTTAGATGAAGTTGCTCTTTCCTTAGCCCTTCCCTCGGTGTTACAGGTCCGTTAGTACAAGTAGAAAACATATTTCTGTTTGTTCCCCTTTAGAGTATATAGAAGTGTAAATACTTCATAGGTACTTTATTAAGTTTGGTCTTTTCCCTGCTGATCTGTGTGATGTTCATTTGTTTGTCCGCTCAGTCTCAGCAGAACCCAGAGGGGGTGGGGATATTTCCCCCTACACTCTGACAATTGAGAGGGTGTACATTTTAAGAGTTGAGTCACTTGGAAGCCATTAATAATGAAACACAATCTCTGAACCTCAGAGTAATGTTTTTTTTTTAATCTGCTTTCCTGTCAGTTGTTTTTTAATAACCAGATTTTGTCTGTTTTCTTAGTCTTTTCAAATAATGAACTTGTGGGTGCATTAGTTTTCATTTGCTTTCTGAATCATTAATTTTTATCAGATTTTTATTAAGTTTTCCTCTTGGTCTTCTTGGGTTTTATTGTCTTTTAAAAACTTGAGTTAAATGTTTTGCTTATTTTCATCTTATTCATGTTAATAGAAGCATTTAAAACAAATTTTCTTTAAATATAACTTTGGTGGCATCCAATGAATTTTAATTAATAATATGATTGGATTTTCTACAAAATAGTTACCATATTGATTTCTATTATTGCTTCCTAATGGTTTTGATTAAACAGGCCCACACGTCCAAGTATATTTTGTTTTTCATTAAAAAATACAATAAATGTTTAAGTTTGCTTTTATATTGGGGTTACATAGCCTGTATAGTTTCTACTTTTGGTAATTCACAGAGAATTTCTTTGTACAAGAAAATTAGGACATACTGTAAACAGTATTTTCCGGATGGGTACAATGCTGTCTGTTTTCCATTGTTGTGTTGTTAGGAGAATCACATTTGGTTTAGGGCCCACACACTTGATTGCGGTGCTCACCAGGGGTGCACACTTTAGTTGTGATGCTTGCACAATCTTGGTGTAAGTGCCCTGGAGATTGCACACCTCATGGTGGTGTGAGAAATCCCAGTGGCAGAGCTCCGTGGTCCCCCTCAGCATGTGGGCAGTGCCAGGGATCAAACTTTTAGTCTCAGCTTGTAAGGTTTCATTGAACTTTACCAATGAACCACATTCCTGTCTCCCAGGGTCCACCTATATATGTCTATGTTTATTTTAACATGTGTGTATGGTGTGTGTGTGTGTGCATGCATGAGAGAGAGAGGGAGAGAGAGAGAGAGAGAGAGAGAGAGAGAGAGAGAGAGAGAGAGAGGAGAGAGAGAGTGGTATGTTTGGGTCACACCCTGCAGGGCTTCCTCCTGGCTCTACACTCAGGAATCACCCCTGATGGGACTTTAGAATCATATGTAGTGCTGGGGACAAAACTTGGTCTGCCATATGCAAGGCAAGTGCCCAAGTACCTTCTGTACTATCCCTATGTTCCTTATTTCACTTTATTGAGACACGTTTGAGAAATAAACATCTAATAAAGCCAACTATATTGTACACAGATATACATTTTTTATATCTATCAAAAATACCTAAGTATTTTTGAGACCATGCTTATTTAAAAGTTTTTCTTAATACAGATTGGTTGCCTATTGAAATTTTTATTGTAGACTATTTTTCTTATTTTCCTAGCAGATTATTTTGCTTTCCCCATTGTTGCAGGACTCCTCTAAGAGCCTCTGCATCTTCTCTGGATTGTCTCCTGCAGATCACTTCGTAGATAAGGGGGTAGTCTAAATGTGGCAGTTTATCTGACCATGTATTCTGCACTAGCTGGTGTAAATATTCTCTCATGCTACCACAATCATCGTGGGACTAGCTAGATTTTACCAGCATATTTGCCTGGCCACGTTGGATCTTAGTAATTAGACCAGAGAGAAATGCTGTTTGCCTCCAAGCAAGCAAGCATGGATCCCTGATAACTTAAAGACAACTAAAATACAAAACTACCCTGAAGTAGACGAGACTTGTGAAGGCTTGGAGAAATATTTAACTGGAATTAGTATTAGTCTTTGGTACAGAGGCATGCCATCTCAGAAACCTCCTTTTCTACCCTATAAAGGCATTTCCAGGCAGATCTTGGCTCAAAATATTAGCATATAATAGAGCCTAGGTGAGGTGCTGGGAGAAATTACCTAAGGGCATTTAACCCTTCCTGCTTCCCATAATAGTGGGAGGTCTGAGTTGCAGGGATATAAAACCAGCCTGCTTTCTCTCTCTCTCTCTCTCTCTCTCTCTCTCTCTCTCTCTCTCTCTCTCTCTCTCTCTCTCTCTCTTTCTTTTTCTTTCTCTCTCTCTCTCTCTCTCTCTCTGGGCTCTCTCTTTGGGCTCTCTCTTTGTGAGCTTGCACCCTTCTTGGGAGTCTTGTCTTTTTCTCCTTTTTTACAGGGCCTTAACACGTGGTGGCTGCCATCTTGGCTACACGTGTCTGGGGTTCTAGCTGGGAATCCTAAGCACAGGGTTTCTCCTATTGCTGACTTGTATGCCTGAACCTGTGATAAGTAAAGCATTTTAAAACTGCATCGGATTCCTGAGTCTTCATCCATTCCCCACCGACTCGGAGGTAGAAGGGAACTTCGCTTCCCGGCACTGTCAGGGGACCCCTGTGGCGTTGTTCTCCAACACCCCATAATAACTGTTATTTGTAAAGGAAAATTAGATGTTGTTGTTGTTGTTTTTTTAACAGGATGAAATGCTTAACTCACACAAATGGTTGGAAATTGAACTTCACCTGCATATGTGCACCAGGGGAACCAAAATTCCCTTGACTTCAGGTCCAAGAAGCTGAAAAATCGACCTGTGGATGCTATTTTGGCCCATGAAATTGCATAAAGAAAACCTGGAACTCACAAACTCACCATGAGCTTTACCTGTGTTGATTCTTCCTTATTCAATGTAAATACTTCACCTCCCACAGATTTGATCTTTGTCAGCTGTTTTACCTATCAAGTAATTTCATATAAAATTTCCATGGTTGCTAATCAAATTTTATTCTTTAAAATCCTGACTAGGTTGCTTTTCTTTTTTTTCTTTTTTGGGTTTCACCTGGTGATGCTTAGGGGTTATTCCTGGCTCCACACTCAGGAATTACTCCTGGTGGTGCTTAGAGGACCATATGGACTGCTGGAGATTGAACTCAGGTTGGGCATTTGCAAGGAAAACCCCCTACCTGCCGTGCTATCACTCTAATCCTCCAACTAATTACTTGAAGTAGTTTAGGACCTGTTAGTAAAATTAACACAGTGTATGAAGTGATTTTGATAAATATGTTTCTTAGGTGGTACTAATTAAACAATTTATAATCTATTGTTAAAAAATTGACTTTAGTGGGAGCTGGAGAGATAGTATATCACAAAACCCCCAAACAGGCAAAAGCTTACCTTAGGAGCTGAGAGATGGTCATGCGTTAAGACACTCGCCGTGGACGCAGCTGACCCTAGTTGGATCACGGGTGTAACATCTGGTCCCTTGAGCATAGAACTAGCAGTAAGCCCTGAGCACCCCCTGAGTTTGGCCCTCAAACAAAACAAAAAAAAACCCAATAAGAAATAAACAATAAAAGTGCTTCTAACAATTCATTAGCTTCCATTTCACTTTACTGCACATTGTTTGCCTAAGGTTCCTTTCTCTCAAATTTACCCGTTCCTTTATTTATTCACATTCTTTTAATGTCATTCCATTCCACAATGAACCAGTCTCATCTTAAGACATAATTGCTTATTTTCCTTCAGCAAAATTGCCATTCTTTACACCCATTTTGTTGTTGTTGTCCAAACACACATGAATTCTTTATACTCAGAGTTGTATAGGGCTAATAGATATTTTTTAAAAATTGTGCTTGTGAGTTCTGTCATCTATATATCTCACCTGCTCAAATCTATTGAGTGATGTTCTGCCTTCCCCTAGCTCCTCCCTCTGAGCCACCCTCCTTCTAGCCTCAGCTGTTATCTCTAGATCAACTCTGGCTGTTGTCATACTGCTCTTCCTGTTGCCTTCAGATCTGCTCTTTCTATGATTTTGTACCTTCTTTTACTGAATTCGTCTTATTTCATTGGAGTAAATTTATTTACTAAATCAACTGAGGTATTTGTGGGAAGGCTTTTTGGGCCCATGCTTATTTGAAAGCTTTTCTTAATGCAGATTGGTTGCCTATTGAAATTTTTATTGTAGACTATTTTCCTTCAGAACTTTAAAGACTTTAATACTATATCTTCAAATTTCTTGTGAGTTTGTGATTTTTTTTTCTGTTCTTATATTTCATTATAGTGTTTGTAGCTATGAGACTTCTTTCCTTTCTTCCTTCCTGTTTGTAAACAAGAAGTTCAGTGACAAATCTTTTAAGTGTTGTGTCTCAAGAAGGAGCTGTTACTGCATGGAGGAGTGAGATCCAACACCTGAAGATACGTTTCCCCCACCTGCCAGGGCTGAGTTACAGGCTCCTCTCTTGTGAGCAGACCAGTGATTTGCTGCAAAATGGAGACAGAACTGGGATGCTCTAATTGTGGCTGTTGGAGAGCTGCCTTCAGAGGTGCTGGGAGAGGGAGGCGCAGGAAATGGCAAGCACTTTGGAACTCTCTCTAAAATGGATCATATTTGAAGACTCTCACACTTCAATGTGTAGTTCTGTTACGTCGGGGATGCCACTGGGGTCCCCAACAGTGCCGGGAAGCAAATTCCCTTCTACCTCCGGAGGCCGGTGGGAATGGATGAAGACTCAGGAATCCGATGCAGTTTTAAAAGGCTTTACTTATCACAGGTTCAGGCATACAAATCAGCAATAGGAAAAACCCTGTGCTTAGGATTCCCAGCTAGAACCCCAGACACGTGTAGGCCAAGATGGCAGCCACCACATGTTAAGGCCCTGTAAAGAGGAGACAAAGACAAGACTCCCAAGAAGAGTGCAAGCCCCAAAAGAGAGCCCAAAAAGAGAGAGCAAGAGAGGAAGCAGGCTGGTTTTATACCCCTGCAACTCAGACCTCCCACTATTATGGGAAGCAGGAAGGGTCAAATGTCCTCAGGTAATTTCTCCCAGCACCTCACCTAGGCCCTTTTATATGCTAATGTTTTGAGCCTAGATCTGCCTGGAAATACCTTTATAGGGTAGAGAAGGGGGTTTCTGAGATGGCATGCCTCTGTACCAAAGACTAATACTAATTCCAGTTAAATATTTCTCCAGGCCTTCACAAGTCTCGTCTACTTCACGGTAGTTTTGTATTTTAGTTGTCTTTGAGTTATCAGGGATCCATGCTTGCTTGCTTGGAGGCAAACAGCATTTCTCTCTGGTCTAATTACTTAGAGATCCAACGTGGCCAGGCAAATATGCTGGTAAAATTTCGCTAGTCCCATGATGATTGTGGTAGCATGAGAGAATATTTATACCAGCCAGTACAGAATACATGATCAGATAAACTGCCATTTAAACTACCCCCTATCTACAAAGTGATCTGCAGGGAGGCAATCCAGGGCATATGCAGAGGTGTTCTGCAATACTGATACTCTCAGAATAGCCTACTGGGCCACTGCTCCTACATTGGGGATGTTCACATTTCCATTTTGACATTCCTCTGGAGGACTGATTCTTTAGCCCTGGGTGACTTCCTACTATGATTTTTTTTTTTCTTTTTGGGTCACACCCGGCAATGCTCAGGGGTTACTCCTGGCTCTGCACTCAGCAATTACTCCTGGTGGTGCTCAGGGGACCATATGGGATGCCGGGGATTGACCCTGGGTTGGCACAGGGCGGACACGTGCAAGGCAAATGCCTTACCCGCTGGACTATCGCTCCGGGCCCCCACCATGATTTTTAATAGAACAATGGGATTTTGTGGTTGCCCCTTCACAGAATTCTAGATTAGGGGCTCTTTGGTTAATGAGTTTCACTAAATCTCTCAGTGGTGCTCTGTTTATCATTATCTGTCTGGTTCCTGCCTTCGTATATGTTGGTGCCTTAGTTTTCTTGACTGCTTAAGAAGTCCATAATTTTTTCTGGGTAAGAGTTGGAATTAGTTCTATAGCATATCAAGATTGATTTTAATACTCCAAAAATATTTCACAGAGTGGAACACATTCCAAATGTAGTAGCTGGCATTGGATATAGATATCAGACAGACTTACTTCCTGTAATTAAGATATTATTCATTTCCTGGTAGTAAGATTTCTATCCTTTGGTGCTGTAGACTTTCCTTTTTTCTTTTTTATTAGTTTCAAGGAAATACAGCAGGTGAGATTGTACAGTGTGGCGTATTAAAATCTACCTTAGGGCATAGACTATTTCAGTGATGGGGAGATTATATGGGCGCATCAATGGACAGCTTGATGAAAAAGATTTTATATAATAAGTATAGGGATCAAGTCATTAGTTTTGTACAAGAAAGGAAAATGGAAGGTCTTTAGAAAGCATTTGATAATAAAAATAAATGGATAAGAAATAGAAGTTTTGACCTCCATCGATGATCCTGAGTCAGGGACGCTGTTTTGTTTGCATCGAAAATCAGATGGGATGGACATATAATGCTATTTCGATATGACCGCTGGACTAGAGCCAGTACTGACTGGATCCCACAGGATGTCAAAAGATCACATGGCCACCCACCTACGAGATGGTCAGACTTCTTTGTCAAGATCCTGAACGTACAGTTTGAGGCTCTTCATATTACTGGAGCAAGCAGATGCCATTGGGCCACACTGGCACGTGATAGGGCCAAATGAAAATGTTACTGGCACCCGCTCGAACAAATCAATGAATAATGGGATGTCAAGTTATCAAGAAGAAATAGAAATCATTTGATGTATATGATAAACTTTCAGTATCTGGATTGCAAACCACAGTACAAAAATGAGAGAGAGAGAGTGAGAGAGAGAGAGAGAGAGAGAGAAGTGTCTGTCATAGAGGGAGGTTAGGTGGAAGATGGGGGTGTTGGGAGGGAAACTAGGAACATTGTGCTGGGAAATTGCACTGGTGGAGGGATGAGTGTTGGAACACTGTATGACTGAAACCCAACCATTAACAGTTCTATAATGGTCTATTTCATGGTGAGTCAATAAATAAATTTTTAAAAAAAGCATTTGAGTGGTGGGGCCAGGAATGTGGCTCAGTGGTCAAACACATTGTATGCATAATGTGCAGGTGGCCCTGTTTCTATCCCCAGGACCACATCCCCACATATGTCAGGTAAAATAAAGACTAACAATGCCAGAAAAATAATTAAAACCAAATAACATGATAATGCTCATGAGAGCAAAAAAAAAAAAAAAAGGGTTTGCTCTCATGAGCAGGGAGAGACCATGCTGGCCGGACTCGGGTGGAGTTTTGGGCCTTGCCCTTTCCTCCGCCTCCATGCCAGTTGCCCTGGAAGAGAGAGACCCACCCACGCCAGACTCAGCTAATTTGCAACACTGGAAGAGATCCAGACAAATCCACTTCAGACCCACAGCTGTGCTGCTCGGCTGGTCCCATGTAGAAGCAACCCATGGAGCTGACCTCCCGGTAAGGGGAGTCCAACATTGCTCCAAGGGTTTGCTCTCATGAGCGGGGAGAGACCATGCTGGCCGGACTCGGAGTGGAATTTTGGGCCCTGCCCTTTCCTCCGCCTCCATGCCAGTTGCCCCTGAAGAGAGAGACCCACCCACGCCAGACCCACAGGTTCCTTGGCGTGCGGCCGCTTGTGGCCGTGTGATATTTTTATAGGATACTGAATTTTGCATAAGGTTCTTCCCAAGTTCTTCCACATTTATACATAGTAAACAGTTCTAGACATGTTTTTAACTGATACCAGTTGTCCTGGCAAGAAGCCAGAGCAAACCACACATCATGTAGTCAATCTCAACATCCAGAGTCCATATTTCCTCAGAGCTCCATCCAAGAGAAAACCTGATCTTCCCCCTTTAAGTTTCATCAGTAAATGCTCAGGTTGAGAGCCTTCTACTGAGACTATACCACCTACATGGTAAAGTCTGCCAAGCTACCCGTGTTTTATTTACTTTTCATGCCAAAGACTAGTAACTATTATGGACCTCAGTTCCATAACCTGAAGAATGGTTTTGGGCTCCTCCTGTCCCTGGAGCAAGTAGATGCCCTTAGGTTGCTCTTGCTTGTGACAGGACTAATGGAGATGTTACTAGTGCCCACTCGAAGCAAATCGATGAACAATGGGAAGACAGTGATACAGTGATGATAATGCTATATAAGAAAGAAAAAGAGGGGCTTACATATTCAAAAAGACAATGTAACTAAGACACAATTCTACAATAATCAGTGATTTGTAAGAAAAGCTCATTCTGGAAACAGTAAAGCCAACCAAAGCTGGAAAGTCCACAGCTGTAGACTTAAGCCCAAGTCTCCTCTGGCATTCTGCCCAGTGTATGTGGAAATCTTTGGTCAAACATTTTGTAGCTTGCTCAGCAGTGATATATATAACCTGAAGTATTGTCATATTCTTCATTCTAGTAACACTAATAATAAATGCTATTTAAATATACATTGTTTGACAGTATGTTGGAATTACAATTATTTAGAACAATATTCACTACTCCTTACAGGATATAAATTATAAATTCTTGAATGAGAAAATGGAGGCTTATAAAATTCGGATAACTTGATGTGGTGAATGCAGTGCCAAATCTTGCACCTGTATGTAAACTATAAAGACAAGTATCATACACATGACAACCTTTTAATGTATGTTCTATAATCCATAGTCTGGAAGGGAAGGAAAAGAGAAAGAGAGAGAAAGGGAAAGAAATAAAGAACCTGCCATGGAGGTGGGCTGGGGAAGGGGGGGAGGGAACCGGGACGTTGGTGGTGGGAGATGGGCACTGGTGGAGGGGCGGGGTGCTGGAACACTGTATGACCAAATCCCAAATATGAACTTTTTAATTGTATATCTTTTTATTTGTATATCTCACGGTGGTATAATAAAATACTTAAAAAAAAGACAAGTATCATAGCTATCTTCCTCACTTAGTATACTTGAAGCCTTGAAGCAGTCACACAGTGGGCAGGCAATAATTATTTGTTGAGTTAATAAATGATCTCTCTCCCCTTTGATAGGAAGGCAATCATTATTTTGAGAAGGATCCCAGTATGACAGTGATAGTTGGGAATGATCATTTTGGACAGGATCTGAGTATTGAAAGTAGGTAAAGGGAGATACCTGATAACCTGTCAGTACCTGTATTGCAAACAATAAAGCCATAAAAGGAGAGAGAGATAAAGAGAGAGAATAAAGAGGGAAGGAAAGTGCCTGCCATAGAGGCTGGTGGGAAGAGGGAAATTAGGGACATTGGTGGTGGGAAATGTGCACTGGTGATGGGCTGGGTCTCAGAACAGTGTATGACTGAAACCCAATGATGAAAAACTTGTAACTGTGTATCTCACCACTCCTTACAGGATATAAATTGTAAATTTTTTGAATGAGAAAATGGAGGCTGACAGTTTTCAATAAAAAAAAGTTTTAAAAATGATCTCCATATCTGACGGCTTTCTGCTCTTTGTCATTTTGTCTTAAGATTATTTTGTAGTCTGCTGGGCTATAGCCCTTTAGTTCTATAGCCTATATCCTTAGGAATCTAAGAGTAGAAACCTTTTAGATGAAGGTAGGCATTGTTGACTGGTAAGCTAAGAGGTCAATGGCCATGACAGGCCTAAATTAGCTAGAGGTAATGACAGGAAGCCTAGATGCCAAGGTCATTCTCATAGGACCTGGAACCAGAAGATGGGGACAAATGAAGTAATTAAAGACCCATACAGGGAAGCCCCCATTTACACCAACAGAAAAAAAAATCCACCTTTCTTTTAATAGGTTTAGTACAAGAATTCTTTTATTCCCCTTGTATAAATGTAAGTCTGTTTTTTAAAAAATATTTTATAATACCACTATGAGATATACAATTACGATGATGTTCATAAGATGTTCATATTTGGGTTTTGGTCATACAGTGTTCCAGCACCCATTCCTCCACCAGTGCCCATTTCCCACCACCAATATCCCTGATTCCCTCCCCTCCCCTAGCCTGCTTCTATGGCAGGTTCTTTATCTCTTTCTCTTTCTCTCTCTCTCTCTTTCTCTTTTCCTCCCCTTCCACATTGTGGATTACAATTCATATGTTAAGAGGTTGTCATGTGTATCTTTTTGCCTGTATTTGATGTTCAGGTCTAGGTTGGTATTAGCACTTTCGACAATTATTGGCACACTGTTCCATTCTCTGCCTTACCTAGCCTCTGACTCCCACACGTTTTGTATAATTTCCACTTTTGACAAGACCTCCTGATCTATGTTTTGCCTGACCCTGGATATTGGTATCATAATATGCATATATATATATATATATATATTTATGTCATACAAATAAATGCAGTCATTCTTCTGGCTAACTTCACTCAACATGATCTTCTCCATGTCTATCCATTTATAGGCAAATTTCATAATTTCACTTTTCCTAACAGCTGCATAGTATTCCATTATATAGATGTGCCAAAGTTTCTTTATCCAGTCATAGTTTAGTGCAAGAATTCTTACTTAAATAAAAAAGTAGTGGGACATGGTCACACCTGGTAGTGCTCAGGGTTCACTTCTGGCTCTGCTCAGGGATTGTTCCTGGAGGGACTTGGGGGATCATAAGTGGAGATTAAACCCAGGTTGGAAGTGTGCAAAGAAAGAGCCTTTCCCATTATGCCATCTCTGAGAACTATCGTCCAGTGTCTCTTACTCTAGGAAGTCTAGAGGCAAGGTGCCCAAGGAGCTCTCAAGATGTCTGTCAGTATTGAATTTGCTTGCACGATGTTGTAATATACAATATTTTCTGGAAACTGTTTTCTTTCATTTTTCAGTACTCTATGACTGTGAAATAATAAACAATGTGTAAAGGGAAGATACCGTCAAATTATGTTGGGTAGGTGTTTCTATGGCATGTTAGGATTAGAAATATTCTACTAAAATGATTTCTTTTTGCTAAAAGTTTTCTATTAAAAGCGAAGGACTAATAATGAAATGAGTAATTGAGAGTTTTGCGCTTAGAGCTGAGGCATGTTTCTTGCTGAGAAATTAAAATTACTCATTACTTTGAAGCCCAGAGGAAAATATTAATGAATTTCCAAATTCCTTTGTGGCAAAATGAAAATAAGTTAAAGACCAACTTATTCTTTTTGACCACCCAGTTTGCCAGCCACCATGAATACTTTTTTTCTTATTCCTTCATGTTTTCGGTCCAAACTAGCTTAATTAGAGTCTTCTAGGGGCATTTGCTACAGAAGCTAGTGTGCAATTGACCTGTCCCTAAACAAGCCCCACAGACTTGCTGCTTCAATTTTGACAGAGCCTGGTGGCTGCCAGCAAGTTTGCCCCTGCTTTGATCTGTTATGTATGACACTGTATTTTTGACTTTGCTAAGACAAAGGGTCAATTAGATCCAAATGTGTCTCTTAGACTTGGAGAGGGTGCAGGTGGCCAGGTTTCCATTAGTGGTTACTCTTGACTGAGGCCTGCCTCATTCTATTTGTTTGGAAATAACAACTGATTCTCATCTTTAATCCGGGGACTGGGAGTCAAGGTTCTGGGGAGAAGAAAGTCCCAGAACACAATGAAATTACTTTGTCTCCCTCAACCTTTCCATTTTGTTTTACCCTTAACAAGGAAAGACAGAAACCATGAGGAGACTGTGATTCTCTAGTCAGAACTTTTTATTTTCTCAGTCTTAGAAGGATGAAAGGAAAAGAGGAAATAAAGTCAAAATTCTTGAGAATTAGCTTTGTACTTCAATCTGGGTTCTATGCATTTGGGGTCTGTGCCTTTACACACCTGTTCTGTCCTCTAATAACTGAAAAAATAGGAATTTGGGGCTGGAGGTCAAGGGGTACAGGGGTCAAGACACATGCTCTGTATGCTGCTGACAGTAGTTCAATCACCAGCACTACTTGTTCCCTGAGTATCACCAGCTGCATTCCTGGAGGTCCCCAAACACTGCAGAGTGTGGGTTTGGAGACACCCCAACCTATAACCAACCACAATTAGGGTGTCCCAGAACACCAGCAGTATAAGGTTCAGCTATACCACATTCTTTGATGATTGTATTGAACTGCTAGCTCAGTTGGTTGAGAATTACCAGAAGGCTCCCCCTAAGCTCTTGAGCACTGCTTGGAGGGTATTAGTATTCTACTTACTACTGAGAAAACCATAGTGCAGAGGAGAAAAAAGCTTTCTTTTCTGTTGTCTGTACTGGAAGTGGCAAAACAAATGTTCACAGGTGCCTGTTGAACTCAGTGGCCTCTGCTATTTCCACTCTTGTCACTTGTTTTCTCCTTGTTCATTGATTTGCTCGAGCAGGTGCCAGTAACGTCTCCATTTGTTAGGAATGAGATCCATTATTGTTACTGTTTTTGGCATATTGAATACACCACGGGTAGCTTGCTGGGCTCTGCCGTGGCTCTGGGTTCATTCCAGGGACCCAGTCTTTTTCTATGTCAGACCATCAACCATCCAGGGACCATGGGGCAGAGCCCTGGGTGTAGACAAGCCTGTTCTTGTCTGCTCTATTGTTCAATAAAGTGAGTGATAATGATGTTAATCTTGCAACACCTGAAAAGAACCTTGAGAAAACCCATAAGCAATGGAAATGCGAATGTGTTGGTTGGAAGTTTACTTGTGAGACTACAGACCACCACAGAAGTAAATAAGCCCAAGAACTTGATTTTGAGATTTTAGATTTTGTGTTAGTATTTAGAAATATTTGTTTTTCTCTTTTAGTACAAGGCTAGAGTTACTTGAAATCAAATCATTATTCTGAGACATAAATTGTGCCAGGGGAAAGAATGGAAGAAAACTGCCTCACACAAACCTCTTTTCTTTGTTAATGAGTCATTGTCTGCACACTTGGATATTCATTGACACCAGCTGGTGCAGGGTTTTACCCATCTCTTGGGGACAATCCTCATGATTCATCAGAAAGCCTGCGGTCTCATTTGTGTTACCACCTAATTCTGTAAACTCAAAATGTATTCAGTGGAATGTGTGTTTAAACACTCTTTTTCTTTCTCCCCTGTGCTTATTTTTAAGGGCTGTAATTTAATATTTAGAGCTGTGGTCCACCAAAGTGGGTGAAGTATGTTTCCCTATAGCCTTTTAGTGAATGGGGTTTACTGTAACCAGGACCTGTAGCTGTGTTGCATAGTCTAGAACAGAGGTGGCAACATTTTTTTTCAGCCAAGTGCCAGATAGTAAATATTTTAGGCATTGCACACCAAATGGTCTTTGTGGAAACTACTCTGCCATTATGAGAGGAAAGCAGTTAAAGTATGTAAATGAGGGCCGGAGCCATAGTACAGCCAGGAGGGCGTTTGTCTTGGGAGACTGACTCTGGTTCCAACCCAGAATCCCATATAAGACCCCCACCCCAGCACCACCAGGAGTAATTCCTGAGTGCAGAGCCAGGAGTAACACCTGAATTGGTGTTACTTTTGGGATCACTGGGTGTGATCCCAAAAAGCCCCAAAATTATGTAAGTGAATTAGTAATGGTCTGTGTTCCAATAAAACTTTATAGTGTCGTCGTCTTCTCCTTCTCCTCCTCCTCCTCCTCCTCCTCCTCCTCCTCCTCCTCCTCCCTCCTCCTCCTCCTCCTTCTCTTCTTCTCCTTCTCCTTCTCCTCCTTCTGTCAAGTACATAGGAAGTAATGGACATATAGGTAATCTTTTCAATGGTCAAATGTGTATATGCTGCAGTAAGGGATAAATTTCATGGTGGGACAAATTCATATCACTGTATCACTGTATCACTGTCTTCCCGTTCATCATCGATTTGCTCGAGCGGGCACCAGTAATATCTCCATATGACCAGTCTCATGCAAGTAGAGCCCAAGGGCACCTGCTTGCTCCAGGAACATAAAGAGCCTCAAACCATTCCATCGGGTCATGGGAATGAGTTCTATAATTGTTACTGGTATCTGGCATATCAAATACGACATTGATAGCTTGCCAGGCTCTGCCGTGTGGGTAGCATACTCTTGTAATAATCTCAAAATTCAGCATTTATTGATGAACCACGCGGCCGCTTGCGGCCAGGCGAGCCGGGCTGTGATAGGCTGGTCTGCTGGGTGGAGTTCTGATGAGGGGGAGTCGGATGTGGAAAATGGAGGCTCTTGTGGAGTGGGGGGTTGTCTGGCTTGTTGTGAGGCTCTGCTGGGGTGGCAGGCCAGGGCTAGAACCTGCCATCCCTCCCGGGCTCCTCATGAGTGGCTGGGCACAGGGAGAGCCAGTAGCAGCTCTGCCCCATGTCTGCCTCTGGATCAGCATACCTGGGCCGGATTACAAAAGACTGCAGCAGGATCTCGATGAGCCGGGCTGTGATAGGCTGGTTTGTTGGGTGGACTAATTCATATGTGCATTTTATATGCTGGAAACCTAAAACCCCAGGTGGAACTATTAGTAGATGGGTTATTTGAGGTGACTAAAGCGACAAAGTCCTTTTATAATAATTCTAAAGAGCTATCATGCTCCTTCTCCCACATTAAGGTCACAGCAAAAAGTTGCATGTCTGCAACTAGAAAAAGTGCCTTCACTGGGCTCTGACTGTGCTGGGATTCGGACCAGCCTTGGACTTCTAGAACAAAGAGGAATAGATTTCTTTTTGCTTGCGAGCCAGTCAGTCTGGGGTATTTTTTTAATTATAGTTGATAGCAGTTGTTATCAACGGTGTTATAAATTACAGAAGGAGTTGGTGGGAGTAGAGTCAATCTATAGATAGAAGAATAAAGATTCAACCTATAGATAGAAGGATAAAGTTTCAATTTATAGATAGAAGAATAACGCCTGAGTGATTAGGATCCTAGAAGTTGCAGGTCAACTTATCTTGAACATTCAAATTTTCTGGCTCTGACTATGTTGCATGCTCTGAATTTCTCTGGTTTGACATAACTTTGACATTGAGCCTAAGGAAGATTGCTTCTTTTCAAAGATAATTCTATTAATTAATTTCTGTTGTATCAGATAAGGTTATCTTTATGGCAAGTGATGGAAAACTGAATTCAAATGGACTTACATGCAGGGACTGTTCTGATGAAATGGAAAAGTCTAGGTGAGTGAGTTGAACATATGACTTAGAAATTGGTTCTTTGGTTAGAAAATGCACTGAGAGTATGGTAAAAAGGATTCTCAATTAAAATGCAGATTCTCTAACTTTGAATACCTAGAAAAAAACAGTCCACAAATGTAATGATGCTCAAAGTTGTTTGCACATTGGAAGCACCTAGGTCTTAATAATACTCAGAATTGGTAAGTCTCCTATTTGGGGCTAGACTATTTCTTTTCTTGCTTTTTTTGGGTCACACCCATTGATACTCAGGGGTTACTCCTGGCTATTCGATCAGGAATTACTCCTGGTAGTGCTTGGGGGACCATATGGGATGCCAGGGATTGAACCTGAGTCGGCTGTGTGAAAGGCAAATGCCCTACCCGCTGTGCTATCTTTTCCATAGAGGCTGAACCTGATGATGTTCCTGGCATCAATGGATGAGGGTTCTTTGCTCACCACAACCCTAACAACACCAGCTGTTTCCAGACTTTTTGAGATGTGCCGTTGTCACAGGCGTGATGGATTTCATTGTTTTGACTTGCATCTCCCCACTCGTGAATGATGAGCACTTTTTCCATATGCCTTGTTCTCAAGGGAGCTCCCCCACTGTGGGGTGGGGCAGGAAGTCAGGTGGCATGGTGACTCACTTGCTTCCCTCGGGGCCCTGGCGTTGGGGCAGTTGCTTGCTCCTAGTTAGGCACATTAAACACCAGACAGAGCTTAAGCAACATAAGAAAGGGCTGGTCCTCTTAGGGCATGTGTGCCCTTTAGAAGTGGCGATGTCAGAAAAGAAAAGATTTTTTTTCCCCCTAGCCTGTGTTTCCTTCATTAATTATTACTGAGTCCTTGGAAATCCCCCGATCACCAGGAATGTGGAATCAGGTGGAGGATATAGAGAGAGACAGGAGTCACGAAACCTCAAAATGAAAACCCTGATGTTTTTCAAAGACCTGGAAGGTGCTGAAACCACTCACTAGAATATTTTTCTTGATGTATCTCTGAGTCCATGCTTAAGTCAGTAATGACTGTGACTGGGGTCTTGCTTCATATGTTTTTTGGAACACATCTTTGTGACAATTTCAGCAAATAATATGCTCCTCTCCTTTGGATTCGGTGGCTGCTTCTGCAGATGACTCAGTTGGAGTCATAGGAATGGAGGGACTGAGGAGAAATTTTCCTTACCTGTGAGGTTCTGCTGATGGAGCAAATAAGTTAGCCTCAGACAGATGAATTCCTTCCTTCCTTCCTTCCTTCCTTCCTTCCTCCCTCCCTCCCTCCCCTCCTTGTCTCTCTCTTTTTCCCTTCCTTCCTTCCTTCCTTCCTTCCCTTCCTTCCTTCCTTCCTTCCTTCCTTCCTTCCTTCCTTCCTTCCTTCCTTCCTTCCTTCCTTCCTTCCTTCCTTCCTTCCTTCCTTCCTTCCTTCCTTCCTTCCTTCCTTCCTTCCTTCCTTCCTTCCTTCCTTCCTTCCTTCCTTCCTTCCTTCCTTCCTTCCTTCCTTCCTTCCTTCCTTCCTTCCTTCCTTCCTTCCTCTCTCTTTATTTCTTTCTCTCTCTTTCTCTCTTTCTCTCTTTATTTCTTTCTCTCTCTTTCTCTCTCTCTTTCTTTCTTTCTTTCTTTCTTTCTTTCTTTCTTTCTTTCTTTCTTTCTTTCTTTCTTTCTTTCTTTCTTTTCTTCTTTCTTTCTTTCTTTCTTTCTTTCTTTCTTTCTTTCTTTCTTTCTTTCTTTCTTTCTCTCTCTCTCTCTCTCTCTCTCTCTCTCTCTCTTCTTTCTTTCTTTCTTTCTTTCTTTCTTTCTTTCTTTCTTTCTTTCTTTCTTTCTTTCTTTCTTTCTTTCTTTCTTTCTTTCTTTCTTTCTCTTCAGGATTCACAATTGTCTCTGTGCTCAGGGGTCACTCCTGGAGTGTTAGGGGACTGTATGTGCTTGGCCTATTGGTACCACACACATGTACTATCTCTCTTGGCCCTAGAAAAGTAATTTCTGAAGGTGACCTTCAAACAAATCATGCTCATTCTTTTAAGAAGTTAATATAAGGTAGCAGTTTCTTTTGAAGCCCAGAGAGCCTCGAGGAATCTGAGACTCACAATCCAAGGTGACAGCTATCGGCTGATGACCTGTTTTGGACATCGTGGTGAAGTCTGAACATGTTGGGGGCATCTGCCCATCAGTTAGCATTTTTAGGGGCAACAAAAGTGGGAAAATGCCAAATTAATCCCACCAACTCCACAAAGGAGCGGCACGTGGTGGTGTATGTGAACAGTGCAAGAGGTCACACTTACTGAATATCCTTCTCTCCCATCCAGTAGGCACTTTTCTTTGCGGTCCATATTCGCCACAGCCCTTATTACACTATGGTGCAGGTATTAAGTGAATACCTGCACCATATTGAAGGAGCCAAGACCCAGTGTTGAGTCTCTTTTGCTTCTGTGAGGCTGCATGATGATTCATGGAGGAGGAATCAAGCCTCTAACTATCCCCATGGGTTACTCCCAATATGAAAGTTGCTCTCCCATAAGACTGTTATTTCATGGTGCTCATTCCAGGAAATGAAAAAATCAGACAGAACTTCTCTGCCAGTTTCCTAGCTTGTAGGGCAGCACGTTTCATGTTTTTACTCACTGCTGCTCTAGAAATATATTTGATAGGAACATCAAGGATGTTTTTATACACAATATTTTGCAAGTTTCATGAGGCATTTCTGACACAAAATACTCAGTTCTCCTATTGAAGTATCTATGATGATAAAAAGATCCTGGTCCTGGCTCTCCAGAGTGGCTGTCACCTACATGGAGAAGAGATTTGTTGGATGTCACAATGGGAGATTTATTTGTAGCTTTGGACAAAGCAATTTTAACGATGTTGTTCTCTTTTACATATGACTGTCTGGCTAAGGACCCATTGTTTCTCTTTAATAACTTATCATTCCAGCTAGCTTGCCTGGTTCTGTTGTTCATAACAGAAACATAACCAATCATCAGTCTCTAAAGGCCAGGCTGACTCTGGCTTGTGTGTTGGCTAACACCCCAAGACAGGGTTTGTGTCTTACCTTCCTGGGGACAAAGGATTCCTCCCAACCCTCTCTCAAGGGGGTTGAAATGAGAGGAAACTGATCACATCAGGCTTTGTAGTAGTTCATTTCCTTGTCTGGGTCTTGTATAGACCTTCTCCCGCAGGACTCCACTCTAGCTTGCTTTTACTTTAACCACTGAAACTTTTGTTACTTATTTTTAAGGGTGGGGCACGAACCACACTCAGCAGTTCTCAGCGCCTACTCCTGATTCTATACTCAGTGATCACTCTTGGCGGTGCCCAGAGGATTGTATATGGGGTATGAACTGCGGTTGCTGCATACACCTTGCTACTTCTTCGAGCCAACGTTTGTTAGATCTGTTGGTCTCTGTACCATCCCCTGTAAGGTTTAAGGGATCTGGAGAGGGAAGATCCTCAATGAAGAGGGCTTTATGATTTCATCTAGCTCTCTAGTTTGGTATCAAGGTATCATGCCAGATTTGTGCAGAGAAAACTACTGCAGGAGTCATCTTTCTGACCTGCTGTCAGGCCCTGTGAAGTGCTGCTGTATTTGATAAGCTACTGCTCTTCAGCATGACACTGGGAGGGAGGCGGGAGCTCTCTGTTCTCCCTGTAGAAACAGGCTGTTCTGTGATGTCTATTGGCAGGACCAAGAGTGAATTAGGGCTGTTCACATAACTCTTAAAACTGCTGCCTGACAACTCACCAATAAATCAAACATTGACTGATTTCCTTTGGCTAAGTTTTTGGTCAGGCTTCGTGGAGGTTGAGACCAAATGAGCTGAGGTCTTTGCACTTTTAGTTTCTCTTAATTGATCATCAGAAGGAGAGAAAACTACAACAACAAATTCCCAAGTATTGGCATGTTACTCAGATCGGGAGGGAGGAGCCAAGTGGTTGAATTAGTCTCAGACACTTGGCCTGCATCATGCTTTGAGTGGGAACACAGAGGTGGAAACTTAAGGGGAGCGAAGGGGCTTTGAGGTATATTTATCCAGAATACTTGACTTGGTCACATAACTGCCCTGGGGATTCTTGTGACCTGCTTTTTGGTGTAGATTAAGCTCAGGCTTCAACAGATCCTATGCTTTACAGCTCAGTGAGGTCCATGGTACAGAGTCTTACTAGAGGCTTGGAACTTTCAGGATGTACATATGGGAGCTTGTCTGCAGAGCAAACACCCTATGCTGGGCCACTGAGACAGTCAACATTTGGGAGAAGGTGGGTATCTGGGGCCTCCCTGGTGATTCTTAGACTATCAGACTGAACAGTTCAATGCTAGGACCCTAGGATGCTTTGCTGCTCTGACTGTTGAGACCATCCAGACCACCCCAGCAGTGCTCAGGTCTCCAGGGACACACCTGACTGGTTAGTGTGTGCCTATCCCCTGTCCTGTCTTGCCAGCCTCAGTATTAAACATTGCTGACTCACAGGTCTGGAGGTTGGGTGGTCTGGCTCAAGGTGGGAGAGGTAAGTTTCAGTAGGAGCCTCTTCTTTTGGCTACCACCTCCTGCCTGGGAGTCTTTTTTTTTTTTTTTTTTTTTTGCTTTTTGGGTCACACCCTGCGATGCTCAGGGGTTACTCCTGGCTCTGCACTCAGGAATCACTCCTGGCGGTGCTCGGGGACCATATGGGATGCCGGGATCGAACACCTGCCGGCATGGGCCGGCCACGTGCAAGGCAAACGCCTTACCCACTGGGCTATCGCTCCGGCCTGCCTGGGAGTCTTATAGGCTACTGCTCTTTGTTAGATCTCATCTGATTATCTTCCTGGCACCAACCTACCTCCAAAACATTCCCATTGTGGCCTCAGTCTGCAACAGATCAACGTGTGAGGAGCACAAAGAGGCGTTGGGTCCGGAGCGATGATAGTGCAGGAGTTAAAGCACTTGCCTTGCAGGCAGGCAGCCAGCCCTGCTTGATTCCAGCTAGGAAAAGCAAGGCCCCCCCCCCTGGGAGTTCCATCAGGACAAGAGCTGGGGCTCTATCTGTCAACTTCCTCAGAACTCACATCCATGCGGACACTGTCCAAGCAGCTTGCAAAAGTCAGTTTTAGCAGTTTTTGTGGTGGGGTATTCTCCCTTTGCAGATGGCCTGGTATTTTAGCAAAATGCCAGGTAATTTTCAAGTTCTGGGTCCAGTAGGCAGGGTTTGTATTGCTTGAACCCGCTTGGCAGTGCAAGTTGCAGATAAGGAAGTGAAAAAGTTGAGAAAAATGTGCAGGGGTAAAATCTTTTGGGTGAACGAAGTAAAGCCATGCTTTGTTCTGGACTCTAAATTTTGTCATGAACTCATCATGAAACCAGGCCAAGATAGCGATTTTTCCTAGGCAGGTTTACAGACATTTGAATGAAGAATTTGAATAAAATCTTTAGGTATTGCTACATACGTTAGGCAGGGGTGGGGTGCGTGGAGGGGTGTGGTATGAACGAGAAATCAGCAAGGAAATGATTCTGCGTCAAGAAATGTATTTCTTCTCCATCATGGTTTTATTATTGTTGACATCTGAAGACTGCCAAAATATAGAGAATAACATTTGAAGACTTCCAAAATATAGAGAATAACATTAGTTAAGTCTGTGTTTTACGACAGGTGATGCGTTCAACGAACGTCCTGCCACAGGATGTCAGGAGGTCAAGTGGTCTCAGCTGTGTCGTTAAGCAGTCAAGCGCATCAACCAGAAAAACAGAGCCTTAGTTTTGTTTTTTATTTTTTCAAATCAGTGTTATCAAAAGGCCATAATTAGAGGGGCTGGAGCCATAGTACAGCCGATAAGGCACTCGCTTTGCTCATGGTTGACCCTGGATCAATCCTCGGCATCCCATTATGTTCTCCTGCACCTCCTGGAATATTTCTGCGTGCAGAGCCAGGATTAATTCCTGAGTCCCTCCAGGTGTGACCCGCAAAAGAATAAACAAACCAACCAATTAAACTGATATATAGCAGGCTGAGGTCGAGCGCCAGGTTGCTTTAAATCGCCGCCCTCTAGAACAAGTAGCCAATGAGGACGGAGAATGGATGCCTGGGCGTGGGATCAGCTACAGGTAAAAGGGGACCCCCACAGTGCAGGCTCGGAAGTCCAGTGTCTTCGCCTTCCTTTAGGGAACCAGTGTTCCTAGGACCCACCACGCTCCGCATGCGGGACCTCCAGGTCAGGTAGGGCTACGTGCTCCAGGTCAGGGCTCAGTCCAGGAGGGCACCTTAGGGTCAGGCTGGGCAGAACCCAGACAGGGCTTCGGCGCCCAGGAGGAGGTAAAGTCCTGGACCCGAGACTCTTGTGCGTGGCCTGCGTGTAGAAAACCTGGGACTAGCCAGCAGGAACTGTTGGGGTTCAGCTGGGAGGCCCAGCTGCGGTATGAGCACGGGGTCTGGCCCCAGGGGCGGCCGTGGCCATCTCCAGGAAAGCATATAGGGTAGAGAGTGTGCAGGGACAGGACCAGTGGCCTCGTTCAGGGGTAGCGGAGAGGCCTGGACATCTGGGGAGGGATCAGGAACCATCAGCTCAGTACTAACTTTCAGTCTTCCGAGTTTTGTATGCAAATCTTTACTACAATTCTCAAGAAAGCCCCAACCAGGCAAAACCGCTTTGCGTTAACATAACAAACAACGCCATAATTAGATAACTTATTAAAGTCTGTTCCCAATTCTAACTCATCTCTCAAGGCAAGATTTTTTTCTTTCCTGAAATTCTCCTGATTTGCTGAAATAATTTGCCAGTTGGGCATTGGCTGTTAGAGTGATTGCTCGGTGTACTAGCTAGGGTTTCACGTACAGGAGACCCCCTTCCTTTTCTACCAAAGCTCATTAGGAAGATTGTGCAGTGTGGCCTTGGGTAAGATGTATGGAAGGCGTCTTACACAAAGAATTCTTTCATTCAGGGACAGAGAAATAGCACAGCAGATCGGGTTCAATACCGACACCCCGTATAGTCCCTCAAGTCTGCCAGACGTCATTCTGAGTGGAGAGACAGACCCAGAACAAAGTTGGTGCCCTCAAACACAGCGTCCTGCCTTGGAGAATTTCTGAAAGAGGTTCCCACTAGCCTGGCTTTGCAGTGCAGGCCTCTCTCACAGTTTCTCCCCAGCTGAGGCCAGGAGGGTTTTGGTAATCATTTTAGGTAAGACTAGCCTTGGGATTTTCCTCCATGGCTCCATGTTCAAACACTTGGATTTCAGCCCACAAACCAGCTCGTTCTGTCCATTCTTAGGAGTTGCAGGATTTCCTTAGATTGTTTCTGTCTGCTTTCAGGATGGTCTCTGTGAGCTCTCCAGAACCTGCATATTAATGGATCGTTTCCTCAGAATTCTGACCTCACATGAGAATGACTTCCTACCTCTAAGCACACACACATGCGAACCATGTACATAACACATTTAAAATCCATTAACCATAAAGATAACTATGGCCATTTATATTCTATACATAGGAAAAACCATGTTGACTTACTGGTGCATCTATAAACGTGCGTATTTATGGGACCACAGTGTTCAAACTCATTCTGTGGTAAGTCAAAGAAAAGCCAATAACTTTTAAGCATTCACAGAGTCTGTGGGTGTTGGATCTCGAGTATTTAGGGAATACTAGGTGGATCATTCTGGGGATGCCTCCTTAAATGACCAAGAGAAGATGAGAGAGAAAAACTAAATGGTTTCATCTAATAAAATAGAGGGAACATATGAGCTTTCTTGGAGGTCAGAAGGTGGTGTGGACCTCGGGGACTAGAAAAGGATAGGAAAGTATTATTGGGTGAAACTTCATAGAAATTGTGGCCCAGGTGGTCCTGTTGTGGGTGAAAGAGGAAATACAACGAAAAAGGAAGGGCTGTTTGCAGTTGTACTTTTGTTCTGGGCCACACCCAACTGTGCTCAGAGCTTACTCCCTTTGAAGGGATCACTTCTGGCAGGGCTTGGGGGACCTTATGTGGTGTTGGAGCAAACCCAGGTTGGCTGTGTGCAAAGCAAGCACCTTACCTGCTGTGCTAGATCTCAGAACCTGCGCAGCTGTACTTTTTAAAAAGCCTTTGCTGGGGCTGGAACCATAATACAGCAGGGAGGGCATTTGCCTTGCACGCCGCCAACTTCAGTTCTGTGCTTGACATCCCATATGGTCCCCTGAGTACCGCCAGGTGTAATTCCTCAGTGCAGAGCCAGGAGTAAGCCCTGAGCATTGCCAGGTGTGACGCAGCAAGCAAAATTACAAAAAAACAAGAACCTTTGCTAAGCTACTGTGGTTCACAGTACTGTTAATGATTATGTTCAGCCATCATTTCAGCAGAATGTATGGCCTGTCACCAAAGAACCCACTTCCGTTCACCAAGGACCCAAATGCCCCTCCTGTATTTTTTCCTTCCCACCCCTGTAAACTCAGTTGAACGCATCAGTTATCCAGTTGTGTTGCCTTTCATCCCTTTTGGATACCTCACTATCTTTATTTTTTATTTCTTGCACTATAATATGATTTTATAATATTTCAACATAATATTTAAAACATTCAGTTATGTTTTTAATAAATAATTCATTCACCTAGTAATATGTATTAAAATTTGCTTCATGTCTTCCTGTAGTTTGATATCTCATATCTTCTTCCTTGAAAATACCCCATTGTCCAGATGTAAGAGGGTTTTTTCCTTTTTATTATGCCATCATGAGATACACAATTACAAGGATGTTCATAATTGGGTCTCTGTCATACAGTGTTCGATCCCTCCACCAGTGCCCCATTCCCACCACCAATGTCCAAACACTCCCACCCAACCCGCCTCTATAGCAGCACCTTTTCTATCTCTTTCTGCCTCTGTATTTCTCTTTTACACTTTGTGTCTTGCCCTAAAGATATTAATGGTTTATGATGTCTCCATGTGTATATTCAATAGTGAGTTCTAGTGTGACATAATTCCCCATTCCCTATCAACCTCCCCAGTTTGTTGCAACTAGAATGAACATTACAGTGTATAAACGTGAAAGATCCTGGGAAGGACCTGTTCTAACTTCCATTATGTTCGTTGCGTGGCTGACATGGAGGTGGAGGAATGGAGGAGCCCAAATCTCTGCTGCGAGTTCGGCCAGTATACCCCCCCCCCCGCATGTGTGTGCAAACCCTAGGGGCTATGTTGGACTCTGCCTGGGGCTGAGCCATTTACCGCCCTCTGAAACTCCACGGGCCGCTCCACGTGGGGCTGAGAAGCACAGCTGGGGAACCTCACTATCTTTAAACCCCACCTGCGAGAGAATTGTGTATCCATTTCTTTCTCACTTCACATGATACCTTTAAGTTCCATCCATGTCATGACAAATGACATGATTTTGCCCTTTATTACAGCTGCATTGTGAATACATACCACTTTTTATTCCATTCATTTGTAGTTGGGTGTTCAAGTTGTTTCCATATCCTGATCTTTGCATGAAAATGCTGCTATGAGCATGGGTGTGCACATAGCCTTCTGAATTAGTGGTTTTTTATGCTGGGGGGATGTTGAGAAGTGGTATTGTGGGATCTTATGGGAATTCTATTTTGTGAGAAATTATACAGTTTCAAGTCAGAGCAAATTTCAGTAAAAATGTAAGGGGAAAAAAAGCATGAGGTGATTCCTTTTAGCATAACTTTCCACATGGGATGGTCTCAGGATAAAGAAATTCCCAGCCCGGCTTCCTGTTCTGGTGTGTTTGTTTCCAAGAGCTTTTCTTTTGCTTCTATCTCATGGGAGTCCAAGATTCTGAGTCTGAGGTAGGAAGAGCCGATGTGCAGGTGATCCCGATCGTGTTCAGCTGAGAGGAAGTTGTTTTCAGCAGCCAGGAGGGAGGGTGTGAAGCAGGTCTCCTCCCTCATCCCAGTGATTATACAACTGCTGTTATATGATCTGTTGTGGGTCCCTGCTGGAAGTCTGAGGTCCTGGCAGTATTGGATGGATACATAGAGCACCTTTGGGCCCCCCCCATTCTGATCTTCCTGCTCTGTTAGAGCATCCAGAACAGTCTCTGAACTACGGGGAGGCAGAGGTCTGTGTTTAGGGCTAAATGACACCGCTCGTTAGCCCTGAGGCCTGAGACAATCCCCTGCATCTCATTCTCTGCTCCCATCAACTTCCCCTCTTCAGATATAAAATTAGATAAAGAAGTAAAAGGTTAGTTGGTAAGTCCCAAGCTAGATTTCATTTCCATTGATCATGGAAAGAAAAAGAGTCTTGACATTGAGTTTGGGGTCAGGAGGGAAGGCTGATCTAGATTGGAGAGTTTGCTGAGGATCATGGTAGGAGAAAGCCCATTTGCATGACATAAATATAAATGTATATACACATACTACATACATATTATACACATACATACATATTATGATACCAATCTCCAAGGTCAGGCAAGACATGAATCAGGTCTTGTCAAAGGTGGAATCTACCACAAGTGTGTGGGAGTCAGAGGTTAGGTAAGACAGAGAAGGGAACAGTGTACTAATAATCGTTGAAAATGATACAACCATCTTAGAACTGAGCATTGAATATAGGCAAGAAGATATACCGGATAACCTCTAAACATATATTGCAGTGCATAATGTGTAAGAAAAGAAAATGTATGAGATGACATGACTTTTCTGGAAGGTGGGATTGGGTATCTTAAAATCTCCCCGTGTAGTGCCTTGCATTTGACCACTTGAGATTTATTCTTAGGACAACACACTGTCCTTTGGCTATTCTCGCTGAAAGCTGGGATGTGTATGGAGGGGGAAGCATTTAAAAACTATTTCCTTGCCCACCGCCCAAGTATGTGACCAAAATAGATTTTATTTCCTTTGGGATTTGCTTTGGAGCAGAGGGAATGAGAGCCCCCGGGGCTCTGCCTGAGATCAAAATGGAACTGGATGATATGTTAAACCAGAGGGGGCGGGGCGGGAGAGAGCAAGCCAGTTCTCCTTCCCCCTGGGTTCAGAAACTGAATAACTTTTCTGTTCGCTCTCTGTGCAATGTTGGGTATGTTGGCCAAGCGCAGTGGAAACTCTGCATTCCGGCAGGGCACCTCGTGCCTCCTGAAACTGCTTTGCTCCAGTTTGCTGATGCTCCGGGACAAACTCTGAGCGCGGGAAACGTGCTAATGCTAATTGGTCAATAGTCAGTGCAGTGGGCTGGACCTATAGTGCAACAGGTAGTGCGTTTGTTTTGCTCAAGCTGATCCTGGGTCCATCCCTGGCACCAGTACTTATGGTCCCTCAAGCACTGACCGAGGGAGTAATCTGAGCATCACTGGTGTGACCCCCAAACAAAATCGATCCAGTCTGTAAAAGTCTCTCAGATGCGCTTGGCTCTAGGTTCTCACTTGTCCTTGGGTGTGCAGATGACACAGTGAGTCCTCTCTGGGTCTAGGGTTAACAGCCCAAACCCCTGGGAAATCTTGTAGTCCCCACGTTGCAGATCCCCGGCGTTACAGCAGACTGTGGACAACAGTAGCAGGTGCTTTTTTTTTTGCTGGGCTCTTTAGTTGTGTTGGGTATCTTCAGGTCAGTGAGATGGAGGAGGCCACTTTGGTCTCACTGTGAGACCCTGATTCCCGAGGACCCACTGGCATGTAGCAGTTTCCTGGCCCCATCTAGTGTTCGATGGAAGGAATGCGGCTGGCTGGCTGGCCAAGGTCTACGGGAAACATCAGGATTGAACCAGGCGTCTTTCAGGGTAGTTTTGAGTTTTTCTGTGAAGCGAGATGTGTTGCACTTATTTCCAGCGGCTTGTGCGATTTTTCTTAAAATGTTCTCTCTCAAATGACTTGATATTAAAAGGAACCAGTGGAGAAATTATTGGGATGGTGCATTAGCAAACAGAACCACCAGCAGATAATTCTACAAAAGATTACCAAGAGGGGCTGGAGCGATAGCCCAGCGGGTAGGGTGCTTGCCTTGCACGCAGCCGGCCAGTGCCGGCCTGGTTCGATCCCCAGCATCCCATATGGTCCCCCGAGCACCGCCAGGAGTAATTCCTGAGTGCAGAGCCAGGAGAAATCCCTGAGCATTGCTGGGTGTGGCCCAAAAAAAAAAAAAAAAAAAAGATTACGGAGAATGATTAACCCCAAAGAAAGGGTCCCTCTAATAGACCAGGTTGCTTAAAGTTAAGATAACTTGGTTCAGACATGTGCCATGTCGTTGTCACCAAGGAAAACATTTATGTAATTATTTTCATTGAAGATGTTTTCCAAATAATGAATGAATTTTGGTTTGTGGGACACCTGGTGGTGTCCGAGCTTTAGGGGTGACTCCTGATGATGCTCATGAGACCTGGGGATCCAGGGACTGAGCCTGTGTCAGTTGCATCCAAGGTAAGCCTACCTACTGTACTATCTCTCCAGCTCTTATTTAGTGATTTAAAAGTGCATGATACTATTGGTTTTTTGATGTCTTTATTATGCAACAGGTGAAATACAGCATTATGAATTCCAAATAGCTCCTTTGCACACTAATCATTTGAACCTTGTACAATTTCTAATTCCAAACTCACCTACAAAAACCAGCAGTTGTATATACTCTAACCTCTGTGTCTACCTAAATGTCTGTGTTCATTAAAATGTTAAAAAAACAGCATGTTTTCCTGCATTGTCAGAAACTTTATGAGATGAAGTCAACTTTAATGAGCTACTTAGATGATTTCATTGATCTTTCCATATTTTATAAAATACTTTTTATATAATACAAAAATGTATTTTTATAAAATATATAAATTTTTTTTATCATTTGACACTTGACTCAAATCATTATTCGTCTATTTGCTCGAGCGGGCACCAGTAACGTTTCCATTTGACCCTATCACGTGCCAGTGTAACCCAATGGCATCTGCTTGCTTCAGGAATCACGAAGAGCCTCAAACTGTTCGATCAGGGTCTTGACGAAGAAGTCTGATCATATTGTAGGTGGGTGGCCACGTCATCTTTTGACGTCCCGTGGGATCCAGTCGGAATTGGTTCTAGTCCGGTGGTCATCTCCCTAGTCACATTACATGTCCAGCCCATCTGATTTTTTGGCGCCGTGGCAAACAAGACAATTAGAATGGGAGTGAAGATACATGGTCAGCAACTACACCACCTCTGCTTCGCTGATGACATCGTTCTAACAACACCAAACATTAGCCAAGCGGCACAAATGCTGGCTGACTTCGACCGAGAATGTGGAAAGATAGGTCTACAGCTGAATCTCAATAAAACTATGTTCATAAAAAATGAACTAGTTCCAGAGGCCCCATTCACTGTCAATGGAACAAACATCTCTGAATGCAGCAGTTGTGATGTGCGTAGGTCAGGAAGTCAACATGCTGAACGACCTAAAACCTGAGCTTAGCAGGGATAAGAGCATGGCATGAACCGCCTTCAAGAACATCGAAGAAATAGCTAGAAGGACAAAGAACCTCCGGGTCTGGGCACATCTCTTCGACTCCACCGTTCTCCCTGCATTAACATATGCCTCAGAGACCTGGGCCCTACGAAAGTAGGATGAGAACATTATTCGGGTCTCCCAAAGAGGAATTGAAAGAACTATGCTTGGAACATCACGCCTCACTCAAGTGGGAGAAGGAATCCAGAGTTCGGACCTCCATCGATGATCGAGAGTCAGGGATCTGTCTCGTTTGCCAAGGCATCGAAAATCAGATTTTACATATTTTATAAAATATATAAAAACATTCTATAAAATATATGTTATAAAGTAGCAAAGCTTTAATCAATATTTATTATATGACCATATATACAGAAAGAGGGAATTTATTTTTTTTTAAATTTTTTTTTATTTTTACAATTACAAAGATATACAATTAAAAAGTTCATATTTGGGTTTTGGTCATACAGTGTAGCAGCACCCATCCCGCCACCAGTGCCCATCTCCCACCACCAACGTCCCTGGTTCCCTCCCCCTCCCCCCAGCCCTCCTCCATGGCAGGTTCTTTATTTCTTTCCATTTCTCTATCTTTCTCTTTTCCTTCCTCTCCAGACTATGGATTACAGAACATACATTAAAGGGTTGTCATGTGTATCCTTTTGCCTCTATTTAATGCTCAGTTCTAGGTTGACATTAGTACCCAGAAAGAGGGAATTTAAATATTAAATTATCCTCATGTTTACCAGTGATATATCAGAAATTAAGTTTCTTTTTCTTTTGGTTTTGTCTTTGAATTTTGTTTTGGGGACACACCTGGTGATACTTAGGGGTCATTTCTGGCTCTGCACTCAGGAATCACACCCAGTGGGACTCAGGGAACCATATGGCATGCCAGGGATCAAACACAGGTTGGCCATGTGCAAGGCAAGTGCCTTACCTGCCGTACCACCTCTCTAGCTTCAAGCTTATCTTTCAGTTGGGGGATGATTTTGAGAGTGACCTAACATTCTCACAGGCGTATTAGGTACGTTAATAATGTTACTGAATTACTATATTCACTAGGAGCTATGTGGAGTGTCTTATTCATACAGTAGAAGTGACAGAGCTAAGAAGGACACATTCAAAGGAGTCCTTAAGCTACTAAACCTCTAGGTATTTGATTGTGACATAATAAATTTGGGTAAATGCAAAGCTACCATCACGGATCATAGGGTTTCAGGCATGGCGCATTTCGGTGAGGAACATGTCATTCCACTGACCTGTGGGATTATTCTCTAATTTCCATAGGGGTAAGGAGATTGAGGGTGAATATCGGCCTGGTCCTTTTCTAGAGACAGGACTATTTGAGTCTTAAAGGATAGTTAAGGCATGTGGAAAAAAATAAGAGCATGTATGTCGGGCGCTCCGCCGGGGTCCCCGACAGAGCCGGAAGCGAGTTCCCTTCTACCTCTGAAGCCGGCGAGGAACGGATGAAAACTCAGGAATCCAATGCGGTTTTAAAAGGCTTTACTTATCACAGGTTCAGGCATACAAATCAGCAAAAGGAAAAACCCAATGCTTAGGATTCCAGGCTAGAACCCCAGCCACGTGTAGGCCAAGATGGCGACCACCACATGTAAAAAGCTTCCAAAGGGAAATGCACGCTCACAAGGAGAGAGAGATCCCACAAGGAAGAAGGGCCTGAGAGCGGAACCGGCTAGTTTATATCCCTATAACTCAGACCTTCCCCCCCACTGTTATGGAAAGCAGGGAGGGTCCAATGCCCTTAGATAATCCCTCCCTGCACCTCACCTAGGGCCTTTACTGTGCTAATGTTTTGAGCCGAAATCTGCTTAGGAATGCTTTTGAAGTGTAGAGAAGGGGGTTTCTGAGATGGCATGTCCTTGACCAACACCAATGCCAGTTAAATATTTCTCCAAGCCTTCACAAGTCTCCTCTACTTCATTGTAGTTTTATATTTTAGTTGCCTCTGAGTATATCAGGGAGCCATGCTTGTTTGCTTGGAAGCAAACAGCATTTCTCTCTGGTCTAATTACTTAGGTGTCCTACGTGGCCAGGCTAATATGCTGGTAAGATCTAGCTAGTTCCACGATGATTGTGATAGCGTGGGAGAATATTTATACCAGCTAGTACAGCATACATGGTCGGATAAACTGCCACATTTAGACTACCCTCTTATCTACGGGTGACTTGCGGGAGGCAATCCAGAGCAGATGCAGCGGTCCTTAGGAGTCCTGCAACACATGTGTATGAAATAAAGCAAAGACAACGTTATACATTGTTATTGACCCACCCCTCATATCCAAAATTAGGATCAGAGTTAGGGGAAGGAGGGGGCTGAACAGAGCTCACTTTAGATCAGTTGGCACCTCGACAGAGCTTCCTAAAATATACACACCTTGAAGGATGAGCTAGGTACAGAAGAGAAAACTGGAAATGCAAAGTTCCTACTCCAACTATTTTGATCCCTACCCTTGGCAACCTGTGGGAACAGCATCATCACACGCTCCAGTTCTGGATTTCACCTGGGTCTTTGCTGTTGCTTCTGCTAGACTGGTAGCAGAGTTCTCAGTCTAATTTATACTGAAAGGGCCTTTCTATGTGAATAGAAATAAACGTAATAAGAGCAGAATCTGACTTTACATTTAATTTCATTTCTACTTAATTTTTACATTTACTTTTGGAAAGAGCTGTGTGCATTAAAATGTGTATGCATCAAACTGTGTTACTGGGTGTGAGTGTTTCAGAGAATCATGGTCAGTTCTCTTGAAAAAGTAAAGACATTTTTGCAAAGCAAACGTTTTACAAGGCTCAATTTTGTCAGCTTAATCTGTCAGTTGACAAAGACACTAACAGATTTTGTTGAGTACATGTTACATGTTTAAGGGACTGCAGAAATTCCTTTAGTTGTTTAGTAAGAGGAAGTCTTTGGTAAGCGGAGCATAAAATAAAAATAAAATAGAAGAACAGATGTGTGTTATTTAAAATTAAAAAATTGCAGATATATAAATTTAAATTAACCCTCCAGTTATAAATTTATAATTTATAAAAATTATGTAATTTATATAAATTATAGAATTTAAAATCAACAATCTAAATGATAAGTTTAGATCAGCCCTCCAAATTTATTAAGCCATGATGTAAATTAAATAATTAGTAATGAAGAATTTGCAACTGAAACAAAGACTATTTCTAGAATTCGAATTATAGAGATAAAAATTCAACAGAAAGTTTTCATTATTGAAATGTTTGCGCAAATGTGCTATTGGAGAAACATGAAAAATACTTGTCAATCTTGAAGACCCCTAAGAATCTGAGATGCTCATGAGCACTGATTTCTGTGTCCCAGTCAATATTAAGAAAAGAATTGTAGCTTTAGGGTGACAGAGTAAGAACTTGCTTCAGTATGTAGCCCATCCTGGATGGATTCTGTGCATGGCAGTATGGTCTCCTGAACACTGCCAGGAATAGCCCCTGAGCCCTGGAGGGCATGGACCAGCAATCTTTCTGCACCCTAGCCCCATTTCCCAAAATGTAGCTTTCTTTTAAGTAGGTCTGTAGATTTACACCGACTTTTCTATAGTATTGGCCAGTTTGGGCCAAATAGTGGAAGTAAGAGAACCCTTTTTTCTGGACTTAGTAGGTAAGCTTTGGAAGTAAAGAAGGAAGAACAGAGTTTGGAAAACCTGTGTGGATAGTAAAACGAGGTATCTTGACGTTAGTGGCTGGCTTATGAATGGCAAAATTAAGGAAACCAACTAAAGAGTTGGTACAGTTCCCCTCACTCCTGAAGGGAGAGAATCTGTCAGCTGTTTCCTTTGTGCTGGCGGGCAGCCATATATGATGACAGGGCAATAGCATTTTACATGTTGAACACCCTTAAGCATTTGAGGGGCTGGAGTGATAGCACAGCAGGTAGGGTGTTTGCCTTGCACGTGGCCGACCTGGGTTCGATCTCCAGCATCCCATATCGTCCCTGAGCACTGCCAGGAGTAATTCCTGAGTGCAGAGCCAGGAGTAACCCCTGAGCATTATCCGGTGTGAGCCAAAAAGAAAAAAAAAGGCATTTGAAAAGTGTGTCTTCACAGGGCAGTGTGATCCGTGATTTGTCAAAAGGAGTTTAAATTTCAGCATTTATTTGCAAGAAGCGTACAAATCTAGCCTCCTTCCTCAGCAGCCTGTTTTCGTTTCATTCTCAGATACCGTACAATCTGGTATCGGTACCATAAAGTCTCACAGCAGCCTAGCTTTTCCCCAACGTGTGTGTGGTTCCCCCATCGCTCTAACAGGCTTGCAGCTGTGAGTCATTAAGTACATTATCAGGGTCACTGGAGAAATACTCTTCAGGAGAACAGATTTGAGGCTTACTGACTTCAGATCTGTGAGAGGGTGAGGAAGCTCCATCAGGTATTGATGTTGCTCTAAGTGTTCCAAGACTAGCAGCATCCAAGTGACCCCCTGGGAACTTACAAGAAGTGATTCTCGAGCCCACCCAGACTGAGTCAGAAGCTCTGGGGGAGGTGGAGCGATCTGTGTTTTAACGTGTCTTCCAGTGGTTGTGGGGGCACACACAAGATTAAAAGCTGGTCACGCAACACAAATCTCTTTATATGAAGAATTTTTTGTTGCTTGTTTGTGGGCTGTATCTGGTAGTGTTTGGGGACTGCGCCTGGCTCAGTGATCAGGGATCGATGCCTGTGATATTTGAGGGTCCAGGTGGTGCTGGGGAATGAGCCTGAGCCTCCTGCATGTGAAGCCTGTGTTCAGCCCAGATATTGGGATAGCTCTCCGGCCCTATGATAAGAATTTTAACTGTCGGTGCGTGGCAGATAGATGCCTTATATCTATTTCAGTGCTGTTTTATCAAACCTGCTCTGTGCCATAACTATTTATGCTAGCTTTATCACATGTGAAGTTGTTTAAGAGTAGATATGTATTATGATACATCTCAAGGCTATTCGGTTGCACCATTAATTTTTTATGTGTACCACACTGTACTACTGCAGTATCATACTATCTTTTATGTGATTTGTGCAAATTCATTTAATTACAATGAGAGTCCATGCCCTTTCCTCCACCTTCATGCCAGTTGCCCTGGAAGAGAGAGACCCACCAACGCCAGACTCAAAGCTAATCTGCAACCCCGGAAGAGAACCAGATCCATCCACTTCAGACCCACAGCTGCTCTGCTCAGCTGGCCCCACGTGGAAGCAACCCATGGAGCTGACCTCCCGGTAAAGGGCTCGGCCATCCCTGGCTGAGTCCAACATTGCTCCAAGGGTTTGCTCTCATGAGCGGGGAGAGACCATGCTGACGGACTTAGAGTGGAGTTCTGGGCCCTGCACTTTCCTCTGCCTCCATGCCAGTTGCCCTGGAAGAGAGAGACCCACCCACACCAGACCCACAGCTCCCTTGACACATGGCTGCAAAGCGGCCACACAATATTCTTAGAAAATGCTGATTTTTAAGATAAGGTCCTTCCCAAGATCTTTCACATTAATACATTGTATACAGTTCTAGACAGATTCTAACTGATACCAGTAAGCCTAGCAAGAAGCCAGAGCAAACTACACATCATGCAGTCAGTCATTCTCAACATCCAGACTCCATAGTTCCTCAGAGCTCCATCCAATAGAAACCTTATCTTCTCCCTTTAAATTTCATCAGTAAATACTCAGGTTGAGAGCTTTCTACTGAGACTATACCACCTACACGGCAGAGCCTGGCAAGCTACCCGTGTTTTATTTACTTGTTACGCCAAAAACTAGTAACAATTACGGACCTCAGTTCCATGATCTGAAGAATGGTTTGGGGCTCCTCCTGTCCCTGGAGCAAGCAGATGCCCTTGGGTTACACTTGCATGTGACAGGACTTACGGAGATGTTACTAGTGCCCACTCAAGCAAATCGATGAACAATGGGAAGACAGTGGTACAGTGATACAGTGGTCTTTGGGTCCACCTGGCAGTGCTCAGGGTTTACTCCCAGATGAACACTCAGGAATTGTTTCTAGCAGTGCTCAGGGGAAGCTTTGGATGCTGATGGTCAAGTCTGGCTTGGCTGCATGCAAGGTAAGCTCCTTACCTCCTGCACTGTCTCTCTGGCCCCTCACTGCAGTTTGATACATGTTTTCTTACTCAGTGATGCAGACATTTTTATGTGGCTGTGAGATACTTATCGTCTTTTTTGAGAAGTACCTTTTCATATATCTTCCCCACTTATTCTGCAGTTGAATTCTTATATATTTTTTGTCTCAGCTCCAGGTGAGATCTATGATGTACAAATGTCTTCTTTCAATTGCTCTGTGGCTTTACTGTTTCTGTATTAGTTTCTGACCATGTAGAAGCTTTTTTATTTTTCAAACTTTTCTTTTTCTTTTTTTTGTGGGACGTCCTCAACCGCCCACGGTGAAGAACGACCACAACAGGATTCTTCTCAGAACATGCTTTACTGGAGCTCTTTTAGTTTGAAATTTATGTTGGCGAAAAGGACCCTGACCCTTTGTGCAAGCTGCTATTCGGCATGTCCGTTTCCGTTGGCTGGCGCAAATGGTGCAAGTCGGCGTGTCCACTTCCCATTGGCCGGCGCCAGGTCATACGAGCTCGTATGAGCTGACGAAACATGTCCTGATTGGACAAAGCCCAATCACACCACGCCAGGGACTCTGCGCATGCGCGGGACACAGGACCCTGTGCATGTGCAGGACACAGGATCCTGCACATGCGCGGAGTCCAGCACGAAATGGCGCCCAACATCTCCCCCTTTTTTGGTTTATAAAAGACACCTAGGTATCTACCCGATCAATGCCAATGCTTCAGCACCAGCCAATCGAGGGTGGTTGCTCGGAGAAAGAGACAACAGCGTTACACCTTTCCTTGTGCAATGGCACTAAGCCTAAAGAGTGCAAAAGGCTGTAACGAGCTATTAAACATGTCTTACAGAGTGCAATGGCAACAAGACCTCCTGGTGCCAAGACCATGTTCAAAGATCTCTCTTGAGGCTAGCAAGCCAAACCTGGGGAGATGCGCCTTGCTCCAAGGCTGCCATGGCCTGTATGATTACAGCTTTATCCTGGGCATGACGTGCTCTAAGTTTGCATAACAACCAGAGGCAAAGGAACACGCCAGCACAGCAGATTGCACCAAAAATTCCCACCCCCACCCATTCCTTAAAGAAATTAAGGCGGAAAACATCTACTCAGTAAAATCCTCAAGGGTAATGGGTTCAACTTGGTGGCGTTAAGAGCAACAATGTCCATCAATTGTCAATATAACAAGTCCTCCATCTCCTGCGACCAACTGCCCGCAAGATGTTTCACAGTCATTTTGCTTTCGTTGTTTGACTTTTCATATTGGCACTGGCATCGGTCATGTCATGGTTATCGCCCAAAGTCATTCCTTCTTCCCGAAGCTCTGCTGCAGATTCATCAGCAACTTCAGAATGATCAGCTCTCTTGTCATTTTGACGGATGAAGCGCACCAGTCTTTCTGGTACCCAAATTGGATCTTCCTTGTCCTGTGGAAAAACACAAACAGCTCCCCTGGATCTTGATATTACAGGATCCGGTCCATACCATTTGTTATCCAAAACATTTTTTTCATTTTACTTTTATATTAGTAGAACAAACATTATTGGCATTTCGGGCTAAGCGTTCCACAAGAGCTATGGTAAAGCTCGAAGAAACACCATAACTCCTGGTTGTCTCAGCCAAATCTTTAAGTTGCTTATATTCCACTGGCTGATGGAACCGATTATGTGTGGTAGCATCCTCAAATATAGGAAAGGCCAAAGCCAATTTTCTCCAAGTTGTATGAGGAATGAGGCTTGCGCCCTCAACTGGAGGCGCTGAGACCTTTTTGCATAGTTGTTGTTTTGCGGGTTGTATGGCGGGGGTCTGGTAAGCTCCGGATCATACCTTTCCCTCTCATATACCACCGCAGTTTCCTCTGACTCTGCCTTTTCCTCTGAATTAAACATATCTTCCCTTTCCTCCTCAGATTCTGAGATCGACAAGTTTGAAAATTCATCCAGAACTGAATACGGTCCTGGAGGCTTAGTTACCTTTTTTTCCCCTGATCAGGCCTTTGTTTTTCTTTGTGTACACTTTGCTTTGTTTTTTGCTCCGTTCCCTTTTTTAACTCCTCCACTTTTACTATTTAAACCGGACATGCTTTCTCGGTGCTTTGCGAGACTCCTGCTTCCCTTGCGGAGAATGTCGCCACATCTGTCTTCTTTCAGACAGGCGCGGATCAGTCTCCATAATGGCAGGGTTCCAAGCACAAAAATAACAAGTACAAGGATTGCAGTATCTACGCTGTCGACACCAAAAACAAACCTGCCCATATGTTACTTTGTTACTTATCCAGATGGGGAACTTACCTGTGCCTCCGCTCAGTCTTGAGTTCTGAATCCTCCCGGAAAAACGGGGGTCCTTACCTAGTGCCTGGATGTTGCGTTTCCAAGGTTTCCGCACCACTTGTGGGGCGCCCTCGGCCGCCTGCGGTGAAGAACGACCACAACAGGATTCTTCTCAGGACACGCTTTACTGGAGCTCTTTTAGTTTGAAATTTATGATGGCGAAAAGGACCCCGACCCTTTGTGCAAGCTGATTTTTTTTTTTTTTTTTGGGTCACACCCGGCGGCGCTCAAGGGTTACTCCTGGCTCTGCACTCAGGAATTACTCCTGGCAGTGCTCGGGGGACCATATGGGATGCCAGGGATCGAACCCAGGCCGGCGCGTGCAAGGCAAACGCCCTACCCGCTGGGCTATCGCTCCGGCCCGCAAGCTGCTTTCATACAGTGCTATTCGGCGTGTCCGTTTCCCATTGGCTGGCGCCAAATGGTGTGAGTCGGCGTGTCCACTTCCCATTTGCTGGCGCAGGTTGTCTGAGCTCATATGAGCCTGCGAAACATGCCCTGATTGGACAAAGCCCAATCACACCACACCAGGAACTCTGCGCATGCGCGGGACACAGGATCCTGCACGTGCGCCGAGTCCAGCAACGAAATGGCGCCCAACATTTTTTAAGTTTTTTGGACCAAGCCCAGTGTTGTTCAGTGGCTACTTCCAGCTCTCTGCTTGGGTGGTGGGGACCCATCCTGGCTGTGACTGGTATGGCTTGGGGTCAGTAACATGCAAGGCAAACTCCTGACTCCCTGAATAATCTCTCCAGCTTCTCAAAAACCTCATTTCATGTAGTTTCGTGTGTTCTTTCTTGGGCTCCCTTGCTAGTGGAATTGAGTCTCCAAATGCATCTCTGATATTTAAGTTCTGAAAATGTATATACTTTCTTCACTGTATTTTTTAAAAAAATCTAATTCTTTAAACCATTTTTTTCCCAGGGATGTTTATTGAGGCATCATGGTTTGTAAAGTTGTTCATAATAGTGTTCAGTGTAGTTTCAGGCATATGATGTTTCAACACCAGTTCCACAACCAATGTTCTCTCTCCTCCAGCAGTATCCCCAGGTTCTTTTTTTTTTTTTTTTTTTTTGCTTTTTGGGTCGCACCGGTGATGCTCAGGGGTTACTCCTGGCTCTGTACTCACGAATTACTTCTGATGGTGCTCGGGGGACCATATGGGATGCCAGGGATCGAACCCAGGCCAGCACAGGCCGGCCGCATGAAAGGCAAACACACTACCACTGGACTATCGCTCCGCACCCCCAGGTTCCTTTCTAATTCTCAATGTGCTCTTGTGGCAGGCATATAACAAATCTGTTTCATATTACTTTGT
Organism: Cryptotis parvus; assembly: GCA_021461705.1. NCBI lineage: Eukaryota > Metazoa > Chordata > Mammalia > Eulipotyphla > Soricidae > Cryptotis > Cryptotis parvus. The sequence continues at coordinate 36,150 of JAJIBD010005607.1, read as the reverse complement.
CCAAAAAAACTTAAAGGAATGGCAAGTAGAATTATAATAAGAAATGAAAGAGTCAATTAGTGATGATTAATTGCTATATGTTTTAACCTTTCTTAATTGAGTAGAGGACAGCTGTATACACTATTTGTATAATGTGTATATTGTGTATAATGCTGCATGATGGGAAGTTTCTCCTGTCCTTTAAAGGAGCCCTTTTAATGCTTCTTGCAAAATTGGTTTCCAGGCTACAAATTCCCTAAGTTGTTTCCTGTTCATGAAGCTCATATGGATCCTTCAAGTCTGAATCATAATCTAGCTGGAGTTTTAAGAGTTTTTGTACTATATCCTTCCATGTTCTTCTGGCTTGTAGCCTCTCGTTTGATACATCTGCTGTACATCTTATGGGCTTTCCTTTGTATGTAATTCCTTTTTTTATCTTGCTGCATTCAATATTCTGCCTCTAACTTTGGATTTTGTCATTTTGAGTATAATGTATCTTGGCATTTTCCTAATTCGGCCTGTTTTCACTGGGACCCTTCAGGTCTTCTTGTTTCTTGGTGCCTGGAATCCTCAACTCTGGGAAAATCAGTGATGATTATTTAACTAGTGTTTCTTTCTTTTTTTTTTTTAAAGGACCAAAATGATTATATTGATAGATATAAAAGAACTTTTGACAAATCCAACATCCATTCATGATTAAACCCCAGAGGGTTATTAATAGTAAACATAAGAGAATTCTATAGACCTGCTACAAGACATTTATAGAAAACATACAGGTAAACATCACGCCTAAATGTGGCAGATTGGCATTTTACCTGGAAATTTTGTTAAAAATTTTTTATTTCTATTTTTTCTTTTTTAAAATATTTTATTATAGCAGCGTGAGATATATACAGGTACAAAGATGCTCATGTTTGGGTTTCGGTCATATAGTGTTCAGCACACACCACACATCAGGGCCCATTTCCCATCACCAATGTCCCCGATTCCTCCCCCTCCACTAGCCTTCCTTTATGGTAAGTTCTTTATCTCCTCTCTCTCTATCTCCCTCTTTTTATTTTTAATTTTTTATTATACCACTGTGAGACATACAATTACAAAGGTGTTCATAATTGGTTCTTGGTAGTACATTATCTAGTGTTTCTTCATCACATTTGCCTTCCTGTTCTTCAGGCACTCTGATTCTTGTTTCTCTCGAACTCATGCCACAGTTCTCTGGCATGTTGTTCATTTCTCTTTGACTGTTTTCTACCTTTTGTTTCCTAGCAGTTTTATCCTGTCATCTTGGAACTTCTTGATCTTTGCTCAGCTTCTGTCTTACTGCTTTCCAGAGCTTTTATTGGTATTGCTTACTTTGTTCTTCATTTCTGTCATTTCTGACTGTAGTAATCTTTTCATTCCAACTCTCATGCTTTCTTGTGCATTGCCGACTACCTGTACTATCGTTTCTGTGAACTAATCAAACAGTGTCACTAAGGACAATGTCTGAAGATTTACTTGTGTTTGTTTTCGGTGATACTGTTCTCATTAACCTTGGTGGGCTGCTGTGTGTTTCTCCCTTGATTTTTTTTCCTACTTCTGCTTTGCTGGGGGTGAATCTAGGACCCCCCTCTCCTGTAGTTAAGACCCTGGGAAGTTGTGGAGGGATTATGCTGGAGATTCCTCTCTTCTCTGCCTGATCTGGGGTGGAGGAGCAGCAAGCAGAAGGTCAGGAACATGCTATACTGTGGTCTCTTAATCCAGTGCAGGTAGGGTTTGGAGACATTTGGGACCTATGCGTCAGGGAACAATTTTGCTTCCTGTTGGAATTTGGCTCTGTTTGGAATAGGACAGTGATAGCAGCCAGAAATGAACCTCACCTGGATGATGCAGCAGCAAGCAGGTCAGTTTAATCCATTTTAAGTTATTTTGTGTATAGTGTTTAAAAAGTGGTTCCTCCCCCCCACCCTCCCAAGTCACTGTTCAGTTTTCTAACATGATTTGAAGAGGCTCTCCTTTTCCCCATTGTATTAACTGGGCTTCTTTGTCCTGGAGCAGGTATTTCTATGTGTGTGGGCTTATTTCTGTTTTCCCTGTTGTATTGGTCTGTGTGCATGTGTTTGCTTCAGTACCATAATGTTAAATGACTGTTGCTTTGTAATATGGCTTGAGGTCAGGAAATATGTTTCCCTATTTCTCTTTCCAGAAAATACTTTTTTGGTGGTTTGGGTTTTTTTTTTTAAATTTTGGCCTGAATATGCCACTTTTTTAAAATTAAACATTTTATTATACCACTGTGAGATATACAATTACAACGTTGTTCATGTTTGGAGGTTTCGGTCACATAGTGTTCCAGCACCCGCCCTCCATCAGTGCCCATTTCCCACCACCAATGTCCCCAATTCCCTCCCCCAACCCATAGCCTGCCTAAATGGCAGGTTCTTTATCTCTTTTCTTTCTCCCTCTCTCTCCCTTCCTTCTCCTACACATTGTGGGTTGCACTACATACACTTGGAAGTCATCATGTGCATTGTTTTTTGCCTGTATTTAATGCTCGGTTCTATGTTGGTATCAGCCTTTTCGATATTTATTCACACATGTTCCCTTCTCTGTCTTACCTAACCTCTGACTCCCACACGTTTGCTGTATTTTCCACTTTTGGTAAGACCACCTGATATATTTATGTCATGCAAATAAATGCAGTCATTCTATATCTCTCTCTTTCCTTCTGACTAATTTCACTCAACATGATCCTTTCCATATCCATCCATTTATAGGCAAATTTCATAACTTCATTTTTCCTAACAGCCGCATAGTATTCCATTGTGTAGATGTACCACAGTTTCTTTATTCAATCATCAGTTCTCGGACATACTGGTTGTTTCCAGGTTCTGGCTATTGTGAATAGTGCTGCTATGAAAATAAAAGTGCGGATTGTTTCCGCTATGTGAATATGCCACTTTTGCTGTGTGTACATTTTTATCTTCTTTCTCTTTGTCTCTGTAGGACTTGTGGGAAAGTGTTAGGTTTTTCTACAAAACTCAACGGGTAGACCTTCAGCCTGATGATATATTTGAGGCCCTGGGATGGGAGTAAGTCCGTGAGTATATGTGGGGGAAGGAGAGATACGTTCGATTCCTGCCCCACACCGGGTCTCCATCCTTGCCTACTTCATCTCCTGGACCCAGACGTCAGAGAGAAACCATTGCTACATTAGTGATGATGAGAGGCAGAACCCAGGAACCTAAAGGATGATTCGTGGGCCAGTGTGGGACGCCCTCTACTGTCTGCGGTGAAGAACGACCATGACAGGATTCTTCTTAGAACACGCTTTACTGGAGCTCCTGAAGTTTGAAACTTAAAATGGCGAAAGGACCCCGACCCTCTGTGCAAGCTGCCTTTATACAGCGCTGGTCGGCGTGTCCGTTTCCCATTGGCTGGCGCAAATGGTGCGGGTTGACGTGTCCACTTCCCATTGGCCGGCTCAAGTCGTATGAGCTCATATGAGCTGATGAAACATGCCCTAATTGGACAAAGCCCGAGATCACACCACGCCAGGGACCCTGAGCATGCGTGAAACACAGGGAGGGAAGGCAATATGGCAGTGGGCGGAGTCAGTAACAGCTAAAGAGGCACCCGTGCTAGGCAAAATAACTTCTAGCACAAAATGGCGCCCAACAGGCCAGGGCCCTGCACTCTCCTCCATGTCCTCACTCTATCTCCTCCTCCTCCATTTCCTCATTGCTTTCTCAGTAGCTGGAGATAGATTACAGGTGTTGCTATTCTGGCTGGTTCCGTTGCCTCATTAGTTGTGATACTAGCTGTGAGCTGTAAAGTCACCTAACTCCTGCTATTCCTAACCAAGTAGTCCTGTGGTCCACTTCTTCCCTCATGACCATTGTTTCCTATTTAGTTCATGTTCCATTTGAGAGGTGCATGAAGACCTTTCATGAGTGGGAACCATCGAAGTGTTTTCTTTCATCCTTAGAATGATTCCTAAACAGAAGGGTGAAAAATACCTTAGAAAGATAGTGTAATATTTTTTTTCATAAACTTCATTGCAGTTTTACTGTTCTTGAGCAAAGTCTGTATGTGCAGAAAATCATCATCCCTTGGTGTTGCTATTGGAAAAATATGCTGAAAACAATAATTTAGAATTTCTAGCAAGACTCAAAATGCAAAAAATCATCACTCAATAGAGGCAATTTCCCACTCAAAGAAACGCACAATTGGCTTGGTGATAGCTCAGTGTTGGAGTGTTTGCTTGCAAACATGAGACCATGGGTCTGATTCCCAGCACCATCCCACACTCCCAAATAGCAACAGGGACAAAGGGAATCAAAGTGGGGAGAAAAAGATCAAGCAGAACGTTATTTTCTAAATTTCTACTTTTAGTAAAGCACAGTCCAAGATCATATTTTCATGTTCTTTATTTTAATTTTGCCTGTACTTTGTAAAACCTCTATGGATTTATAAATATTATATTAACGTGGAAATTGGAATTTCACCACAACATCATTCCCCAAATAAGACCATGCTCCGTCACTGGAAATACTTTCCTCTAGCTTTTTTTCTACAAATATATTAATGTTTTATGTTGCTGTTGCTACAATTTATATCTTCATTTGTATGACAATAACACTTTCGCAGTGTGCTGTTTTACTTTGCTTAGATGTCTTGGGGATCCTTTTACATGAGCATATTTAATTGGACATTGTTGTGTTTGAGGGTTTCGTAGTTTTCCATTGTGTGACTAAACCAGGGTTTATTTAACCGTCTTTGTCCTGAAGGAAATTTGTGCTATTTACACATTTTTACTCAAACAGTTTTGCCTGGTCTAGAGTTCTTTTGTAGATGAAATTCTAGGTGCAGATATGCTGGTTCAACATATTTTCAAATTTTCCTTCAGTGCACACCTCCTCCAGCCATGTGGTGGTTTATCTGTAGACTTGCAATCTGTTGCCATTGGGAGCTTCTATTTTTTTCTTTAAATAATGATTATTTTAAACACCGTGATTTACAAAGTACAAACTTTTTCACAATACAGTTGCTAAAAACATTCATCGCTCAGCACCAATCCCACCATCAGTGTACCCCCGCCCCACCAGAGACCCGCATTTCCCACCCACCCTCCATCCCCTCCCGATGCCTGCTCACTTAGCCAGCATCAATTATGTTGATCCTTATAGCTCATATAAGGGGACAGTAATGATAGCCATGCCTCTTTTTCCTAGGTTGATGTGTGGGAGTCTGGCCAGTTTCTGTTCTTGGATTCACTTTCTGGGTTTCCAGAACACAGTGGTTTTCTACTGACAATCCCAGACACACCACCACTACAGCTATGGACAACACTTATTTCACATCTATCTCAATGTCTATTTGAGCTTTTTCTATTCATACACTGAACAATTTATTCTATATTACTTGTTGGAGCTACTTTTCTAAATACAGTCGATGAACATGGTGTTAGACAAAAGTCAGTGGAGATCCTGAAATCTCCATTGTGCCATTTGAGTCCACTGTATAGGAAATTACCGAGGTGGTCCCCCAGACCACACATCATGCCCACACACTTCATTTCTAGAAAATATGATGGGATACCTGTTAGATGAATATACTAGATTATAAGATAATGCACTCGCGCACCATGGGGGTGGGGGGGAAGATGGGGCACTGCCAGGCTGTGGTGTCTGGACCTTGAAAGTGGATGTGGTTGTGATGCATGAGGTTTTTCAGTCTCTGAGAGTCCCTGGGGGGCTAGAGAACACAACCTGTCCCCCTTCCAGGACACCTCATTAGCCTAGCGCAAACTGAGCCAGCAGCAGCTCAACCCTTTGCCTCTGTTCCTGGTTCCTAGCCAGCTGCAGTTCTGGGCAGGCCCACCAGGCCTTGCCTGAGGGCATTGAGTTGGGGAGGGGGCCCCAGCTTCAGCTCCACAGGAAGCCTGGTGGATTCAATCATGAGTCCTGCATATCTGGGCTTAAACTCAACTTCTCTGTTGGGTGTGGCCACCCTTGGAATTTTATCATTAAAAAGATGTCTGACTGGCACAGAATAATATAATATGCAAAAATTTAACATAATGAAATGAAAGATGGGAAGATCAGAGAATGAAAAGGAAATTAATACTAGATAATGGAAAAGTCCCCATTAAAACCTGGGTGACTGAAAACCTGAAAAAGATTTTGAATTTTAGTATGGAGACTTTTGAGGGTTAGTTGCTCTTTGCAATATTGTATGTAAATTTGGAATATTTTTATCCAACCTTGAAACTACCCAAGAGAAACAAAGTTGATGTGTCTAGCACAGTGCTGCCCTGTAGGAGATGGTGATGAGCGCATATCTATTTTCTGGGACTGCCCCTGGTGAAGGAAAGAAACAGACCCACGTCAAGCTATCTTACTTCTAGGATCATAGTTTCAAAAACGTAAGGTTTATCACGTAGGTGATGAGTTAATATTACAGGAAAGTGCTGTATGATTGGGCTAGTACTTTCTCAGCTCCACATTCATGCTTGTACATGTGTGTGAGGTAGCCAGCTAAAGTTTGTTGCAGTAGTTGCTATGTTAGAAGCAGGAATGTTTTCCATCATTCATGGTTCAAATCCCAAATACCAGACTCCTGGTTTTGTAATCCAAGCACCCAATAAAAATAGCGTGAAGAAAATCTCACCAGTGATGTCAGATTAAGTCTTCATGTCCTGTTTTCTAGTATATTGTGCATCCTTCTCTTTCTGCTTCCCTGGGATGGACTTCATGGTCATTTATGTGCTGTAGTTTGACTTTTCCTCCCTTTGTTAGCCAGAGACCGTCAACTCCAGTCATGTGAAAATGGTATATTAGGAAGATGTGCTTATTATCTGCAGGCTTCTGTCTTTTCATTTAGGAAGGAGGGGGACCCTCTTCCCTGCCTTCATTTTGGACCATTGGTGTCCCTGTTCCAATCAATCAGTCAGAAGTCCATGGAAGGTGGATGTTGGTTCTGAGGGAATTTGGCTAATCAACCCTTATTAATTAGTCACTAATCTGTTCTATGTACCAACAACTGTTTTCACTAAGTGGTGACAGTGTTAATTGATGGGGTAATGAGCGCCTCCTTAATTACAAAGAAACACTCCTCCTGACCCTCTGTGGATGATCCTTTATAGAGGAAGGGCAGCTCAGGGAGGGTGGGGACAGGCACAGGATGGCAGGGTCTTATTTGATTTTACTATGCTTTTAAGGAGTTTAATATGAGATGAGCATGTTTCAAGGATTGTACCGGCACAAGCATGCACTTGTAAGCAGCTGTGTAATTGACAGAAGAAGCCAGGGTTGAGGATACAGACCTTCCTGTTACCATAAAAATCCTGTTTAGTGTAGGATTTTATCTGGAAATCCATATTATGTTGGGATGATTATAAGTTCTCCATTTAGTATATTCCATATGCTTTTTAAATAGTTACCACTTAAACATTTTTAATTTAATTTTTTTATTGAATCTCCATGAACTACAGTTACAAAGTTGTTAATGATTGGCTTAACATTCCCGTCTCTCTCCTTCCCCCTCTCCCCCTCTATCTCCCTCTCTTTCCCTCTCTCTCCCTCTCTCTGCCCCTATCCCTCTGAGCATTACGGTTTGCAATACAGGTTCTGAAAGGCTACCATGTTTATTCCTTTGCTTCCTTTCAGCACCCGTCTTGTCCAGAGTGGTCATTTCCAACTATTATTGTCAATTGGTCCCTTCTCTGTCCTAACTTCCCTCCACCACCACTCGTGGCAAGCTTCCAACCCTCGACCAGTCCTCCTGACCCTTGTTTCTACTGTCCTGTCCTTGGGTCTTAGTCTCCTGCATTTATATATGGGGCATAAATATAAATAGCCATTCTATGACTGTCCCGCTCCTCACTCATTTCACTCACACGCCATAAACCTTGAGTATCCTCTTTCACTTTCAATGATCTCCTGGATATCTTGGGGTCTGGATAGATGTTGTGTAGGGTTGTGGGTAAATTTGTCTCCAAGTTCATATCTTGGGGTCAAAGAGTAAAACCTTTCAGGAGCAGTTATCAAACCTGAGGACTGGCAAATTGCGGGATGTGGTCAATTCCGTATGTGTTCTGTTCTTGTAAATAGTGTTATTGGAGCACAGTCATATTATTTAGGTGTGTTTTCTGTTTTTATGCTGTAGCTGCAGAAGTGAGTCATTGTGTCAAACACCACATAATGCAATATGCTGAAATCATTTGCTAAGATTCTTGCTAGAAAATCTGTAGCTCTCTGAACCAAGAAGGCAGTCCATACTGGATATTTCTCAGGAAAAAAGAACAGAGCTCCTATATGACCCAGCTAGTCTGTTTCTTGGCAGCTACCCTCAAAATTAATTTGAAAAGATGTATCCACAGCCATGTTCATAGCAGCACCAAGTCAATATCCAGGATATGGAAGCAACCCAAATGCCCAACAACAGATGAGTGGATAAAGAACTTATGGTATATATGCATCATGGGATTTTAAATGGCTGAAAGAAAAGATGCAGTCTTGAAGTTTGCTGCAACTTGGGTGGAACTAGAGGGAAATAAAGCAGATAAATAAAAAAAATAAATCAGGAACTAAATGCTAAGTGAAATAAATCAGGAGAACAAATATTGGACGATAGGATTTATTTGTTGTAGATGGAGAAGTAAAATAAGAGGTCATACAATACAGAGTGAAGACAGACCCTTGGCCTTTGATTGTGGAACTGAGATTACCAAGTGGCAGGAAGGAGGGAAGGAAGAGTTGAACTAGAGGTAACACAAAAGGTGGGGCCGGAGAGTCTTGGACACCACAGTGATGAAATAATCTTATTATCGCATCAAAACCATAAGTGTTACCATCATTGTAATTGTGTTTCCTTACACTATAATTAAACTGAAAATGAAGTTCCAAACATTTTGAGACTCTGAAGAAAGTTATGAATTCTTTCTTAGGAACCATATATGTTTCAAGTAAACCATTGCATTAAATTTTATGAGATTCATTGGTTATTGGTAATGAATCTATGTTCACTCATTGTTGGTAATTTGTTTAATTTTTTTGCAGGGGTGTATGGTGGGAGGGAGTTTGCGCTACACCCAGTGGTGCTCAGGGCTTACTCCTGGCTCTGCTCAGGGATCACCCCATGTGCATGACAAGAGCCTTACCTGCTTGTGTTGCCTCTCTGACCATATGTTTGTTGATTCTTGCTGAAGAACCTCTGACCAAATTATGTCAGCCCAAACTGGATATAGTACTGGATAATACCAGGAGAACAAGATATACTCAATAGAGCATACTTAGAAGATTAGCCTCAGAATTTATATCCAATGTAGATTTTTGTCAGAAACAAAATCCCTAAGTATTCATACATGCCACAATTTGACTATACATCTCCTTATTCTGTTTTGATAACAGGTAAAATACTTAATCTGAAAACAAAATTTAAAAAATTAAACCCATTGTTTATTTAATAATCTAATTCCTTAACTTCACCATCTGATGGATGCCTTGTTGTCCTTCCAAGATTCATCATCTACAAATTGGATACGAACACGATCTCTGAATTATTCAATTATTGACAAAATTTTCCTGTAAAACTGTGTAGGACAGGGCCATAGTTTTCAAAACAGTCACCATGTCTGATGCCATTCCATTCATTGATCAGTGTTTTTATCATTAAATACAATTCGCATTAGTTATATTGTGAAATAAGCTACCTCCCTTATTTTTTGTATCACCATGAGATAGACAGCTACAAGCTGATTGGGTTTCAGTACCTCCCTTATTAAACATCAGAAAGTAAAAGGCTTCTGATAACATTGTCATTTTCTGCAATAACAACTTAAAGCCAAGCACAACAAAAGCCAAGCCAAACAACCCCCCCACAAAAAATAATTAGAAAAGAAAATGCTGTTAATCTGTCATGGAAATTCTATGTATACAAATTCTTAAAAAATCATGTGATCTTGTCTTTATTGACTGAAAAAAGCCAACATAAATGGAGTGTTCCCTCCCTATGTCCATCTGTCCCTTCATTCTTTCTAGATGTTCTGTAGACACATGGAATTCAGACGAGATGGGGCGCATTCAGGGTAGTATGGCTGTAGACTGGAATTCAAAGATACGTAAGAATGTCAGTTTCAAGGCACTCATGATCTACTGGGAGAGACAAAAATGAGAACTGTCATAAACTTATCTAAATTTATGATTTTTCCCTACATTAAATGTAATTTTTAGTTGTTTCTGAGCATTTTTCTTTTTTAAACATGCTACATGGGGATCTAGTTTACATCTGGTTCTGCTCAGTCTCTACCACAGTACCTAGCTCCCATGTGTACCGTATAGCTGTTAGTGTATTTTTTTGTCTCCCTTATCACAATGCAAATTCTATAAGAAAGATACTTTACATCTTTTTTTTTTTTTTTTGCTTTTTGGGTCACACCTGGCAATACTTAGGGGTTACTCCTGGCTCTTAGCTCAGGAATTACTCCTGGCGGTGCTCAAGGGACCATATGGGATACTGGGGATTGAACCGGGTCAGTTGCTTGTAAGGCAAACACCTTACCCGCTGTGCTATTGCTCCAGCCCCAGATACTTTACAACTATTATCCACAACTTCTAGCCTCCAGAATAGGATTGTGTGTGTATGTACATATATATTGCTCAATGAAACAATGAGACACAAGAAACTGTCAGTTGTAAGCTATACCAGGATTTTATATACTATCAAGAAAGAACAATCCCTGCCAATTTGTCACAAGCTGAGATTAATTAGAACATGCATCCTTATTATAGAGTTGTTAAAATACAAGGTGGGTGGAGAATTGATCTTATGGTAATGATTTTCAACACCTAGTAACATTTCTTCTTACATCAAAGTCAAACCAAGAATGTTTGTTGAGTGATTTCTATGTGCAATTTTCTGGTTGAAGTCACTCCTGAAAGATCACACCATCTTAAACTCTCCTCTATATGATGCAGAAACTCCGAGTCTTAGAACTTCGATTTAATATGCTGACTTACTGTACTGCCTTTATTGACCACCATTCATTGATTTTAATGAATAAGTAGTCTAATCTCCACAACTGAGTGATAAGCCCCCAGAGCACAGGAAGCAGGTTAATTTTCACGATTCTTCCCTTTTCTATCAGCAAAAAAGAATGAGTAATTCAAGGCTTTGCCGGAATGAATGTTAAGTATAGACAAAACATACGAATACATTTAAACAGATGGATTAGAGATCAGGAGAGGTGAACAGATCGAAGGGATGTGTGGGGAAGTGTAATGTAATAATGAAAGTTTCTGACAGTCAATTCCAGAGGGTGCTGGTGAGATCACTTCAGAGGACAGGAAAAAGGGGCAGGTTCTTAGGGAAGTGGGAGAAGTTGCAAGGGGAGAAAGAATGAGGAGAAATAGGAAAGGTCTTCATCTTTGATTTTCCTAAAAAAGGATCTGGAAAAGGCAGTAAGGAGGGAAGGGGAAGACTTGGGGCGGGGAGTCTCATCGGTTGCTTTAACTTCATTCTCTGTTGCCTTGTCTACACCACCACCTTCTCCTTGGTCCGGAGTTAAAACCCACTGACTGTTTCTTCCTTTCCTACCCTTTCTCCCCACCTCTTCTCTAACCTCTTTTCTTAGTAACCCAAGACTTTGTGCAGCTAGGTCTTCCTGAGAGAGATCATCTCTTTTTAGATTTGTGTTCTTAGAGCTATGAGGAGAAAGACACAGCAATGCAGAGGAATGTGGGGGAAGAAAGTCAGACATTAATATGGATGGTGTGTGTGTGTGTGTGTGTGTGTGTGTGTGTGTGTGTGCACTGGGAGTGGGCACCTACAGTCATGTGGATCTTATAGGACTTTTCCAGAGGCTTTTCAGTCAGTTTCCTGAATGAATTTAAATGTTAGTCTCAAATGCATCAAGACTCCAACTCAAATGAATCCAATGTCTCAAACTCAGTTAAGAAGAATCTGATCTGATGAGCTCCAGAACCTAGGCTGGCATTCGACAATACTTGAGCATTGTTAATACATTAATAGAGTATTATCTCCTGATTAAGAGTTATGCTTCTGTGTAATTTTCGATCTAATGCTTATATACTTTTCATTACTTACTGAGATTTTGCCAAAAGTTTCATTTGGGGAGCAGCGTTTGGGCTACATCCAGGGGTATTCAGGTCTTACTCCTGGCTCTGTGCTCAGGGATCAGGGCACCATGTCGTGCTGGAGATAAACCCATATTGGCTATGTTTAGGACAAGCACTTATTTCCCTGAACCATCTCTCTGGTGTCAAATTTACAATTTTTTTTTCCGTAATGAAAGTTATACAAGTTCAAAACAATCAGTGCTTGCAAATGGAAGTGCAAAACGAAGTAAGAGATTATCTGCTGTACTCTGACTTAAAACCACCAAGATGAAAAAACAGTCCCCTTTCAAGAAAAGTATTTCAAGTAAGCGTGTGAGCCTCTGTGCTTGTTTCAGGCACAGACACTTGGACACAGACTAATAGATCAGTGGCCTAGAATTTCATCCCTGGACCAAAGTCTAGTTTTAGGTCTCCTTGTCTGATCTGTTTTGTTTTGTTTTCTCTCCTAATGAGTGATTGGACTAAAGGATCAGGTTTAATTATAACTAGAGCTCCGTTCTGTGTGTCCATCACTGCAGACCTAATTGTAGGCTGGCATCCCCGCTGAGTGGTCATTAGCTTGCTGATAACGGACTGTTCTTGTCAACAAGGCCTCATTAACCATTTTTTCCCCACCCAGAAAAAAAATAGTTTTAAGGCTTTGAGCTTGAACTGAGGATGCGCTGGGCTCCTGAGGCTCTCCTTGTTACATGATGAGGACCAAGGACTTCCCAGATCCTATAGGAATGTTGTCCCACGTGCTGTCCCAGGCAGGCCTGGCTTTTGGGCAATAGCTGGAGGATGGGATGTCACAGAAGGACCAACTCCTGCGTGAGACCCAGGTCCCAGCCCTGAGGTTGACTATATGTTCATCATTTTATCTTGTCCTTCAGCTTCCTCCCCCAAAACTCTATGTAATGATTGGACTCAATGAACGAGAACTTTTGCCAATAGTCATAGCTTGGCGTGGTTCTTCTGCAAATTTTTTTTTCCTTTTACCGTTTGTTACTTTTTCTTCAGTTATACACTAGAGGGCAGTGGTACATTAATATTCTAAACTATGAATGCAATTTGTTCTTCACTGAAAACCAGACATTTGAGTTCAGAGGGACCTTATATGCTTTATGTTTTTAAAAATATAGAAAACAGTCTCAATTGGTTTTCTTCTTGCTCTGTTGAATATTATCACTGTTGGTAACCTCGCCACTTTATAATTCAACTCTTTCTCTGGTTAATTCTGAGAATTTCTCTGGTTAGTTCTGGCGATGAGAAAGTTATTTCTCCCAGTAAAGAAAAACATTTTCACCCACTGGTCTTCAGCATCCCAGAAAACATTGCTGTTTATACTTCAGCTGCTTCATAAACTTATATTATGAGGGAGTTACCATTGTCATAGACTGCAAATTGATGCTCTCTTTGTTGCCCTCTTATCTACTGTACCAGTATTACTTATACTATTTATTTCCCACAATAAACTCAGAGGGAGAAGAAACAATTACAAGTAGGATTCGAACCCAGGTCTGTCTGATTAAAATTCCAGCTATTGGGGTAGAGTATAGCAGGTAAAGTGCTTTTTCTGCACATGACCTACCTGGGTCTAATGACTGGCACCACATATGGCCCCTGAGCCTGCCAGGAGTGATCCCTGAATAAGCCCAGAGCACAGCTGGGTGTGGTCCCCAAACAAATTGCAGCCATTGGCCACCATGTAAAACTGTCTTGTGTAGACCTGAAGATCAAAACCAAGAGGCAGAGCAACTTGTTTCAGATCACATAGCCAATTAGGCAATATCGTGCTCTTTGGAGAAGGTACTCAGGTGCTTTTTTGTTCTGTAGATGCACAGCCAGCACTGTTTTATTTATTTATTTATTTATTTTTTTGCTTTTTTGTGTCACACCCAGCAGTGCTCAGGGGTTATTCCTGGCTCTTTGCTCAGGAATTACTCCAGGCTGTGCTTAGGGGAACCATATGGGATGCCGGGATCGAACCCAGGTCAGTTGCGTGCAAGGCAAACACCCTAACCACTGTGCTATCGCTCTGGCCCCTTTTTATTTTTATTTTTTTTCACTGTTTACTTCTTGAGTTCTTTCCTCATCTATGAGATATTCCCCATTTCTATTCATTGGTATTCAAATGATTCCCTGTGAGCCTGTCATGTCCTCTGAGCTTACCCTTAATTTGTTGCATCCTTTCTAAATTACAGAACTCAGAATTCAGAACAATGCTCCATCTAAATAGTACAGAACGCACTGAGATGGTACTTCCTGTCATTTGGACTTAATTTTCCATTAACATTGTCTAAGGTCGCATTAATATGCTTGCTTAACGTTGGTTTCTTTCTAGCATAAGGTCCACAGTACCCTTTGTACCTCTTAACTTTTTATTTAATCTTTCTGAAATGTACTAACCAGACAAATGACTGTCACTTCTAATTGATAGAAAAAAAATTCCTCTGGAATAAGGAACCCTTGAGTGCATAATAACCTATCGTAACTTCAGTTTCTTAAAATATACCAGGGGGAGGACAGTGAGAACACTGCGACTTCGGGGATGACATTGGGATTCTGTTCTTTGTTACGGCACGTTTGTTTTGCTTTCCTTCAGAAATTCCCTCTGGCCTGACATGGCGGACATTGGTTATTTATTTATTTTTTTTTAAGTAAGACAGGTTTTATTAAGGAGTGTTTAGGAAAGGGAAGGGGAGGGAAGAGAGACAGTAACGTGTTCAAGGGAGAACAGGGCTACTCCAAAGACAGAGCGAGTGAGAGAGTACACATCTCAAGAGGGAGATGCGGGCAACACACGTGCTCAGGAACCGCATGTGCTCTGCCACATGGGCTCAGGCAGCATGTGTGTCCATGCAGCATGTGCCCTACATTGGTTAATTTTTTTCCCTGCTCCATCTTTTTGTTTTAAAAAATTTACAGCACTATGAGATACAGAATTACAAAGATGTTCATGTTTGGGTTTCAGTCATACAGTGTTCCAGCACCCATCCCTCCACCAGTGCCCATTTCCCACCACCAATGTCCCCTGACTTCCCCCTCTGGCCTGCCTCAATGGCAGGCACTTTGCCTCCTCATCTCTCTCTCTCTCTCTCTCTCTCTCTCTCTCTCTCTCTCTCTCTCTCTCTCTCTTGTAGCGTGCTCTCTCTCCCCCTCCACCATCCCCTCTCTCTCCCCCCTCTCTCCCTTTTCTCCTCTTATTCTCTCTCCTCTCCTCTCTCCCCTCTCCTTTCCCCTCTCCTCTCCCCTCCCCTCTCCCCTCCCTCTCCTCTCCCCTCTCCTCTCCCTCTCCTCTCCTCTCTCCTCTCCCCCCCTCCCCTCTCCCCTCCCTCTCCTCCTCCCTCTCCTCTCCCCTCTCCTCTTCCCTCTCCTCTCCTCTCTCCTCTCTCTCCCTCCCCTCTCCCCTCTTCCTCTCCCTCTCCTCTTCCCTCTCCTCTCCTCTCTCCTCTCCCCTCTCCTCTTCCCTCTCCTCTCCTCTCTCCTCTCTCCCCTCCCCTCTCCCCTCCCTTTCCTCTCCCCTCTCCTCTTCCCTCTCCCTCTCCTCTCTCCTCTCCCCTCTCCTCTCCTCTCTCCCCTCCCCTCTCCCCTCCTTTCCCCTCCCTCTCCTCCTCTCCCTCCCCTCTCCCCTCCCCTCCCCTCTCCCCTTCCCTCTCCTCTCCCCTCTCCTCTCCCCTACTCTCTCCTCTCCTCTCTCCTCTCCTCTCACCTCTCCTCTCCCCTCTCCTCTCCCCTCTTCGTTCTCCTCTCTCCTCTCCTCTCCTCTCCCCTCTCCTCTCCTCTCCTCTCTCCTCTCCTCTCCTTTTCTCTTTTCTCTCACCCTTCTCTTACACATTGTGGATTGCAATACATACATTTAGAGGTTATGTACATCCCTTTGCCTATATTCAATGCTCATTCAAAGCTAGTATTATCATTTCCACAATTATTAGTGCATTGTTTGCTTCTCTGTCTTACCTAACCTCTGACTCCCACACACTTGTAGATTCCACCTACTGACAAAACCTCCTGACCATGTTTTGCTTGACCTTGGATGGTGGTATCATACTGTTTTATTTTATATCCTGCAAATAAATGCACTTATTTTGTGTCTGTCCTTTGCCCTCTGACTAATTTCACTCAGCATGATCCTCTCCATTTCTATCCATTTATGACCAAATTTCATAACTTAGTTTTTCCTAACAGCTGCATAGTATTCCATTGTGTAGATGTACCACCTTTTCTTTATCCAGTCATCTCTTCTCAGGCACTCTGGTTGATTCTGGCTATTGTGAATATTGCTGCTATGAACATAAAAGTGCAGATGGTGTTTCTGTTGTGTCCTTGGCCTCCCAGGCTATATTCCCAAGAGTGGCATGTCTGGGTCAAATGCCTGCTCCATCTTTCATCAGCACAAGCTGGCCAAGTCCATAAGGAAGGCTGAGGGCCAGGGTCAAGAGACTAAATCTATTTAAGAGGTGGTCACTTGGCTGCAATGTTCTCTGTACTCACAGTGGAACCTTTTTAAAAATTTATTTATAATCTCATTGTGTAGTCAGAAGAATGGCACTCACTCATGGTCCTTATTCTTGCCCTCCACTAGATTAAGAAAGGTTCTTTAACTTTTTGCTAAGAGATTGTATTCATTTTCAGTAATGAATTAATGTTTTCATTTATGTTGAATGCTCGATGCTTGATCAGGTTTCTTTTAATATCCATAAAAACTTTATTGCTATTTTAAACTTATTAGTGAAAATGCTTTTTTCATTAGTGAAAATTCTTTTTTTTTTTTGCTTTTTAATTTTTTAATTTTTTTAATTAATACTTTATTATACCACTGTGAGATATACAATTACAATGTTGTTCATGTTTGGAGGTTTCGGTCACATAGTGTTCCAGCACCCCACCCTCCACCAGTGCCCATTTCCCACCAGCAATGTCCCTAATTCCCTTCCCCCTCCCATAGCCTGCCTAAATGGCAGGTTCTTTATCTCTTTTCTTTTTCCCTCTCTTTCCCTTCCTTCTCCTACACATTGTGGGTTGCTATTAGTGAAAATTCTTAAAGCCCTTTCTATAATATCATATTATCTAACACAAAATTTGTATTCCCTTTCTTAGGACAAAACACAATTTTATGCCTTTATAGGCCTATTTAAATATTCCACTTAAATTTTTCTTAATCAGATTCACTCTTAACCACATTTTACATTTATATGATTTATCTGTTTTATTTAATTAGAAATGTATCAGCACATATATATTCACAATCTAATTAAAATTTTATATACATGTAAAAATTTGTGAGCATCGCTGGGTGTGACCTCAAAAGACAATAATAAATAGACAAACAAATAAATGCATACATAAAGGACTGGTAGGTAGCTTGAAGGGCTGTATTATGTGCTTGGCATGTGTTGGCCCAGGTTTAACTCTGGGCTCTGCACAGTGCCCTTACATCTATCTGTTGGGGTAGGCCTGGTGTATTCAGCGCTGCTATGCTAAAGAATATGGGATGCAGCACTACCTGGAGTGGCCCTAGTCCTCCTGAACACTATGGAAGAAAACCCTTCCCCACTCCTCCTGCCAACAGAAAAATTAATAAAAGAAAATTTGAGTATATATTTTGATTTTCCCCAAATTTGTTACTAACAAAAAAATTACATGGTCTATGTATATTTGTGTATGCATATTTTGATAAAAAAATTTTAACTTTTTTTTAAATCCACATCTGGCAATGTTCAGAGCTTACTCCTGGAAGTACTTAGGGCACCACTGGGATGCCAGGGATCTAACTGGGGTCAATCACATGCAAAGTAAGTGCTTTACCTGCGTACAATCTATTGGGCCCTAAATTTTAACTTAAAAAAGATTTATGTATATATATGCAAATATATAACATTATCCTTACTTTTACATATATACACCTGTATATCTATATCTGCACCCAGTGGTGCCCAGGATTTGCTTTTGGCTCCCTGCTCAGGAATCAGTCCTGGCACTGCTTGGGGGACCATATATCTTGCAAGGGATTGAAACAGGGTCAGCCATTTGCAACACAAGGGCCTTAACTCCTGTATTATCTCTATGGCCCTGCTTTTTAATTATTTCTAGGGATTGCGTCTCAGCCTTTTGGCTAATATCAAGTGTAATTATTTCTAGGTATAGCAGTTCATCTGCAAGTTTTTAAAAATCGTTGCAACTCTTCAAAAATTTCCCAATCTAGTTACGGGGAGGAGGTAAATTCTGCATGTCAATGGATCAGCACAGTTGAAAACAACATCGTTTAATGGTTATCTGTTTCCTTTTCGTAGTCATACAAGAAATTTTTACTGCTCCCCTGACATAACTTTTTCTTTTGACACAATGGGGATTATAGTTTTAATGTAGTTTTGTACATTTGATTCAATAATCTGCCTTTAAAACACTAGACATTAATAATTTCATAATGTTATTTAGTTAATAAAATTTCTAGTTAATAAAATTAGTGTATATCTCTGATATTGAATCTTTTAGAATCCTAGTTATTAATGTTATAAACTTAAAATTTGAATGTTCATTCTGTTCTGATAAATGCTTGAAGAGCTATGAACTTGCCTCTTAACACTGCTTTTGCTGTATCCCACAAGTTCTGGTAATTCGTGTCTTCAGTCTCATTTGTTTCCAGGAATCTTTGGATTTCCTCTTTGATTTCTTTTATGACTTGCTGGTTGTTCAGCAGTGAGCTGTTTAGTTTCCAGGTACTTGGTATTGGTCTCCGTTTTTGTGTACAATTAACTTCTATTTTCAGTGCCTCATGGTCTGAAAAAAGTAGTTGGCACAATTTCTATCTTCTTGATTTTATGGAGGTATGATTTATGGCTCAGCATGTGATCTATTTTGGAGTATGTTCCGTGGGCACTGGAGAAGAAAGTGTATTCAGCTTTTTGGGGGTGAAATGCCCTGTATATGTCTACCAGCCCTCTTTCTTCCATCTCTTCTTTAAGGGCCAGTATTTCCTTGGTAAGTTTCAATCTTGTTGATCTATCCAGGGTTGATAGAGAGCAGTGTTGAAGTCTCCAACTACAATTGTGTTGTTGTCAATGTCTTCTTTGAAGTCTATTAGTAGTTGTTTTAGGTATTTTGCTGGTCCCTCATTGGGTGCATATATGTTTAATAGCGTGATTTCTTCCTGATATATGCATCCCTTGACTATTAAGAAGTGACCTTCACTGTCCCTTCTGACCTTCTTCAGCCTGAAGTCTATGTTGTCAGATACCAGTATGGCTACCCCAGCCTTTTTGGATGGGTTGTTTGAATGAAGGATTGTTTTCCAGCCTTTTATTTTGAGCCTGTCTTTGCTCCGATTGTTCAGGTGTGTTTCTTGCAGGCAGCAGAATGTCGGATTCAATTTTTTTGATCCATTGTGCCACTCTGTGTCTCTTAACTGGTGCATTTAGACCATTGACATTGAGAGAGATTATTGTCATGGGATTTTTGTGCCATCTTTCTGAATAGGTTGGTTGTTCTTTTGGGTTATGTCTCGTCTTATAGTAGATCTTTCAGTCCTTCTTTTAAGGTTGGTTTTGATTTTACAAAGTTCCTAAGCTGTTGTTTATCCAAGAAGTTGTATATCTGTCCTTCAAATCTGAGCGAGAGTTTAGCCGGATAAAGAATTCTTGCTGAGGCATTCATTTCATTAAGTTTTTTCACTATATCCCACCACTGCTTTCGGGCTTGGAGGGTGTCTTCTGAGAAGTCTGCTGAAAGTCGAATGGATGCTCCTTTGTATACAATTTCCTTCTTTGATCTTGCTGCCTGAAGAATTATGTCTCTGTCTATGGCATCCATTACTTTGACTAGGATGTGTCTTGGGGTCTTTCTATTGGGGTCTCTTCTTGCTGGTACGCTTCGGGCTTCTTGGATCTGGATGCCTTCGTCCTTTAACTCGGGGAACTTTTCAGCCAGGATGTTTTTAACTGTTTTAATTTCCTTGGGGTTACTTTCTTGTCCCTCTGGGACTCCTATGATTCTTATGTTGTTCCGCCTGGCTTCATCCCATTGTTCTCTGTTTCGTTGCTGATCCATTATCCGGTCTTTTTCCATCTTATGTAGATCTCTGAGTGCTTTCTGCAGCTCATCTTCAGTCTCACTGATTCTCTCTTCCGCTGCTGTCATCCTACTATTCAGAGCCCCGATTGTGTTTTTCATTTCGTCTACTGAGTTTTTAAGCGATGATATTTCTATTTGCATGGTTCTCATTTCTGCTCTCATTTCCTCCCGTAGTTTATTGACAGCCCTTTCAACTGCTTCGTTTATGTTCTCCTGTATTTTATTGGACATCTGCTCAATTTTTTCGTTGAGCTCCTTAAACATCCTACCAATTTCTTCTCTGGTTTCACTGTCAGAGAGATCATGCACATCTGTATTCTTTTTTTGAGTCTTCAGGGTCGATTCCTTCATCTGTTCTTCGAGCTGGGGATCTGCGTTGTTTCCCCCATGGTGTTGTGGTGTTCAGGGATAGATTCCTCTGGTGTACTGTTTCTTTTTTTCTTGAGGGTATTACCTTCCCTTGGTGTGGAAATTCCTAGTTTTTCTATTAATAAGCGGCCGCGTTAGCGTCCGCCGCCGGCCAGCCACACACCCCAGGGAGGTAGGGTACCTGAGATGCAGACAGGCTGGTGTGAGAGTTCAAAATGACCGTTTACTTCCGGTTCTGCTCGGACTTCTGGGGGTTGTAGTTCCACCTTCTGCCGAGACCCGGGGCTCTACCACGGCCCCAGGCGCCCGCCCCGGGCCAGCCACACACCCCAGGGAGGTAGGGTACCTGAGATGCAGACAGGCTGGTGTGAGAGTTCAAAATGACCGTTTACTTCCGGTTCTGCTCGGACTTCTGGGGGTTGTAGTTCCACCTTCTGCCGAGACCCGGGGCTCTACCACGGCCCCAGGCGCCCGCCCGGCCAGCCACACATCCCAGGGAGGTAGGGTACCTGAGATGCAGACAGGCTGGTGTGAGAGTTCAAAATGACCGTTTACTTCCGGTTCCGCTCGGACTTCTGGGGGTTGTAGTTCCACCTTCTGCCAAGACCCGGGGCTCTACCACGGCCCCAGGCGCCCGCCCGGCCAGCCACACATCCCAGGGAGGTAGGGTACCTGAGATGCAGACAGGCTGGTGTGAGAGTTCAAAATGACCGTTTACTTCCGGTTCCGCTCGGACTTCTGGGGGTTGTAGTTCCACCTTCTGCCGAGACCCGGGGCTCTACCACGGCCCCAGGCGCCCGCCCGGCCAGCCACACACCCCAGGGAGGTAGGGTACCTGAGATGCAGACAGGCCGGTGTGAGAGTTCAAAATGTGAATGTTCATTCTGAAGTAAACATTTTTGTTTTCAATTAACTTGATTTTTGACATATATTGCTACATACTGTCAGTAACATATATATATATATATATATATGTACATATATATATATATATACTTAATATACTCTGAAAGGATCTTTAGTCAGTGTTTTCTATACCTTTTTTTTCCTTTTTGCATCATACATAGCTATGCTTAGGGGGTATTCCTGACTCTGCATTCAGGAATTACTTCTGGCGGTGTTCAGGGGAAGATAAGGGATGCTGGGGATTGAACCTAGGTTGGCCGTGTGCAAGGTAAATGCCCTGCCCACTGTACTATTGCTTCCACCCCTATTTTCTGTATCTTTGGAACAAACAGGTGTAACAGAATCTTCTCGATTCTTAAGGTTTTATTACCTACCCGTCCAGGTATCTCTTAAAAAAATTCCAGATTCATTGTAATCTAAATTTTACTTTGCTTAAGTTTTTAATGTTTCATTTTATTCTTTATTTGCTTCCTGATCTTTACACATCACCTCAGATTTCTGCAGGAACTCCATCTCCTTGGTCTAAGGGCACATACAGCTCAATATGTTCTCAACATCTTTGTAATTGTGTATCTCACAGTGGTTTAATAAAATATTTAAATACGTTCTCTAACCAAATGATTCATCTCCGTGGCAACATTGAGAACTTTGCTTTATTACAGTCCTTTTTTCTTTTATTTTTTTTGATGATCTAAGGTGGAAATTTCTATTTGATTTCAGTACCGAAGAAATGAGCTCCTTCTAAGAAGTCACTAGTTTGTTCTGCCCCCACAGTCATGTGATTCCTTTGGGGTCATGGCTATTTTGAAGCTTAGAACCATGTTCATGCTCCTCTTCTGGCTCCCTCATACTTGTTTGTCCCCTTGAGACATGCTGGGATTCCCTTGGCCATGGCTTCCAGCTGAGGAATGCTGCTTTAAGTCAGTTCCCTGGTCCGTTCTACATGTGGCTGCCAGCACAGCTCTTTAATCAGAAGCCTTCAGTGATCTGAAGGGTCTTTGGTGGTGGGAACACAGTGGTGGTGTTCCCACCACTCCACCAAAGATCTTTCATTGCTTAGTGTGTGTCTTTCCTTCCACATTTCAAATGCCTTAGTATGTAAAACCCTGAAAAACAACCTAAATTATCTCCTCTCATTCATTTCCTGATATTCCTTCCTAGTCATGTGATGCTCTTTGATCTCTTCCTTCATCTCTACTTACAAGTGACCATTTCATTCTTGATTGCTCTTCTCCGATAATACCCATTTTATGAAGCTTTGCTCAATGTTACATTATGTTTAGTTCTGAGAGCTAGCACTGAAAATAATTTCTCTAACTGTGCTTACAGTATTACGTTTTTAATCACCATTTTCTTCTACTGAATTTAATAAATTCTAAACAGGTAGTAAGAACCTTCAGTCCTGGGACCCTCCCAAACCCCAATATTGGTTGGGGACTCCACTGAATCCCAACGGTTAACTATTGACAGACTTGAGATGTGGTCACTGTATGGGATCTCCTAGGCAAAAAGTTTAGTCTCTGTTTAGAGGAGGATGATCACCCTGAAACTACTCATAGCCCTTGTAACCAGTGGCTTCCCGTTATTTTCCGTCTCACTTGTTGAGCTCATGCGGTGTTCCTTCTGCTCATATAGAAAGCTTCCCCTTTACCTTTCTATGATCCTGTGTATCCTGAATAAAGTTGTATACTGATCATGAAAAAATATTTTTGATTAAAGCACCATGATTTACAATGCTGTTTATAATAGTTTAAGGCATAGTTTCAGGCACACAGCATGGCAGCACCAATCCCATCACCAGTGTCCTCCGTTAGTTGGTATATAACAATTTTATATTACTCGCTCTGGAAACACTTAAAGAAATCACAAATGGAATTCAGATGTTAAATCAACAAGTCAATTTGCACTGATTAATTGCTCCATGATTTTAACCTGTGCAAATAAGGAAATTCAAATAGTTTAATCCACTTGTATCACTTGTCTTCCTGTTGTTCATCGATTTTCTTGAGTGGGCACCAGTAACATCTCCATTTGTGCCTGTTCCCGTGCTAGTATAGCCCAAGGGCCTCTGCTTGCTCCAGGAACCTCAAACCATTCTTTCAGGTCTTGGGAATGAGGTCTATTATTATTATTATTATTATTATTATTATTATTATTATTGGTTTTGACATATCAAATACTACACTTGTAACTATCACTTGATCACTTGAATCCCGTTATTCATCGATTTGCTCGAGCGGGCGCCAGTAACATGTCCATTGGACCCTATCATGTGCCAAAGTAGCCCAATGGCATCTGGTTGATTCAGGAATAAAAGAGCCTCAAACCATTCCTTCAGGGTCTTGACAAGGAAGTCTGACCATCTTGTAGGTGGGCAGCCACGTGATCTTTTGACATCCCGTGGGATCCCGTCGGTAACAGCTCTAGTCCAGCGGTCATCTCCAAATCGCATTACATGTCCAGCCCATCTGATTTTCGATGCCTTGGCAAAGGAGACAGCGTCCCTGATTCTGGAATAGTGAGGAAACTTGAGTGAGGCGTGATATTCCAAGCATAGCTCTTTCGATTCCTCTCTGGGAGACCCGAATAGCATTCTCATCCTGCTTTCGTAGGGCCCAGGTCTCTGAGGCGTATGTTAATGCAGGGAGAACAGTGGAGTCAAAGAGATGTGCCCGGACCCGGAGGTTCTTTGTCCTTTTAGCTATTTCTTCGATGCCTTTGAAGGCATTCCATGTTGCTCTCTTCCTCCCTGCGCAGCTCAGGTTTTAGGTCTTTCATCATGTTGACTTCTCGATCTAGGTACACATAACTGCTGCATTCAGAGATGTTTGTTCCATTGAGAGTGAATGGGGCCTCAGGAACTAGTTCATTCTTCATGAACATTGTTTTCTTTAGGGGCTGGAGCGATAGCCCAGCGGGTAAAGGCGCTTGCCTTGCCGCGCGGGCCTGTGCCGGCCGGGTTCTATCCCCAGCATCCCATATGGTCCCCGAGCACCGCCAGGAGTAATTCCTGAGTGCACAGCCAAGAGTAACCCCTGAGCATTGCCGGGTGTGACCCCAAAAGCAAAAAAAAAAAAATCCTGAGTGCACATTGTTTTCTTTAGATTCAGCTGTAGACCTATCTTTCCACATTCTGGGTCGAAGTCAGCCAGCATTTGTGCCACTTGGCTAATGTTTGGTGTTATTAGAACAATGTCATCAGCGAAGCGGAGGTGGTGTAGTTGCCGACCATCTATCTTCACTCCCATTCCTTCCCATTCTAATTGTTGCATGATGTTCTTGAGAGTGGCACTGAAGAGTTTTGGTGAAATGGTATCACCCTGCCGAACCCCTCTTTTCACATTAATGATCACTTCTTTGTAGAATGGTGAGATCCTGGTGGTGAATCCGTAATACAGCTCATGAAGGATCTTGATGTATTGGGTTTGAACACTCTGTTTGGCTAGGGCTTCGATGACTGCTTCAGTCTCCACAGAATCAAAGGCTTTCTGTAAATCAATGAACGTGAGACAGAGCGGCATCTTGTACTCCCTACAAACCTCGATGAGCTTGGTTACTGTGTGGATATGGTCGATTGTGCTGAATCCTTTCCGGAAGCCTGCTTGCTCGCATGGTTGTCCTTCATCTAGTGTTCTGCTAATCCTGTTCAGGATGACTCGTGTAAACAGCTTGTAAATGACGGACAACAGGCAGATGGGGCGATAGTTGCCCGATGTCGTGAATGTCTCCCTTCTTGAACAGTCGAACTGTCCTGCTGTTTTTCCATTGGGAGGGCACCTTGCATTCGGACAGGTAGTGTGTGAAGAGCCGAGCTAGTGTATTGATGAGTACCGATGGCAGATTCTTCAGGTGTTCGGGTCTGACTTTGTCTGGGCCTAGTGCTATTCCCTTCTTTACCGGTGAGACCGCATGTCGGATTTCAGAAGGGAGAACGTTGGGAATGACATATCCATCCTGTGGAATTTGGTATGTGGGCAGGTGGATGTGGCTATCAAAGAGATTTGAGTAGAAGTCCTAGATAATCTTCTCCATTGTCTTTCTGGAAGATGTGATAGATCCATCAGGGAGTCGGAGGGCAGTCATCTTGGTCTTATAGTTCGGGGAAGGACAGGCGGGCAGTGCGAATACTTTTCCCGGCTTCTGCTGCATCTTCCAGTATTTCTGCTCTTCTGTCTTTGAGGTCTGCTTTTATAGCTTCTCTGCACTGTTTAGCAAGCTTGGACGTTAGCATTTGGTCTCCTGAGGCTCGCGCCTTGCCACGTTGGCGAATGAGCTCAAGAGTTTCTGAAGACAAGCGTCCTTTTGTGTCTTTCTCTCTCTCTGCATTCTTCGCACAATCAAGGAGGTGCTGAACCAGTCGGTTGTATTCTTCATCGATGTCATCAATGATGGTATCTTCCCATGTTGCTGCAATGGTGCCAAAGAGTTCCCAGTTGGTGGTCGTTCTGGGAGTTCTCTTCTTAAACTTTGCAGCCTTTTCTCCCCGTTGTGGGAAGTAGAATCTTGCACGAAGGAGATGGTGGTCCAATCCTGTTTGGAATTTGGGGACGACAGCAACATCGGTCAGACAAAACCGTCGATTGAAGATGATGTGGTCAATTTCATTGTGGAACTGTCCGCCAGGAGATTCCCATGTCCAACGTTTGGCTTCAGCTTTCTGGAACTGTGAGTTCCCATGAATGGTCTTGGTGGATATGATGAACTCAGATAGTCTCTCATCGAAGTTCGTTCCATTCTAGGCCATGGTTCCCTATGTGGAGTTCTTCAGCCGGTCTTCTTGGTCCTATCTTGGCATTAAAATCACCGGCTATGATCTTGTAGAAGGTGTGATCTTTTTATAGAACTCCTCCAATTCCATGTAGAATTTCTCAATTTCATCTTCTTTGTATGTGGATGTTGGTGCGCAGACAATGAAGATAGAAATTGCTGGCAGTGGGCCACATCTCTTCAAGTGTAATCGTCCTATTCGGTTTGTTAGGCATTCAAATGAATCAATGTTGACGGCCATGTTCGTGTTGACAAGGACACCAACGCCACCGATGCCTCTTTTTGTCGCATGTTCCAAGGAACAATTCTTCTCCGTGTCAAATACAGCATGATGCAACTGACGCCTCCTGCGTCTCAGTCAGACCAATGATGTCGTGCTTGCGCTTTGCAGCATCAGATCCTCAATATATGCTTCCAATGCCAGCGTGCGTGCATTGAAAGTACAGACAGTCATTTTAGTCCTTCTTCGTTTTGGCAGTCTAGGATGGCCATGAAATTTTATCAGGCACTGCTTTTTTTGCCTTTCTTACTGCTGCCATATTAAGGGCTCTTTCGGGGTCAGGAAAATAAACATTTCTGTTACTGGATTTGGCATATGGAACATGCATCGGACAGCTTGCCAGGCTCTGCCATGCAGGTGCTATGTTCTCATTACTTTGTGGGGCTCTCTCAGAGGGGTGGTAGAATATTTATGGTAATTTGGAGGTAAATTGCGTGGCGCATAGCGGCCGCAAGCAACAGAGAAAGCTGGTTTCTGCTGTGTCGGGTGTACCTGTGTCTTAGGCTCAAGCATCCCTGGGCTTGAAATACTCTCCTCTGAAGGGCGGGTCTCTGTGTGGTGGGTCCTTGTAGGCTGGGTTTCTGACAAGCCAGGCTGGAGACTGGATTAATCTGCTGGCTGGAGACTGGATTAATCTGCTGGGTGGAGATTTTACCTGCTGCAGAGTGTGGATTGTGAAGATCGCTGCCAGCAAGGTTGTAACTATAATTTAATACAATATAGTATACTGCCTATTCTCATTTGAATATTCTCATTTCAACTCATCTAAGATATATTGCATTTAATTTTATTTTGTACTTGGATCTTGTTGTGATAAACATCATATCTTCCCTGTTATAAATGAGGCTTCTATTTTCCTTTTGGCAAGCATATAACAGTTATTTCAGATAGCTGGGTTCAAAAAGCTTAAAAGAATGGCAAATAGTATTAGAAAATAAATAAAGTCAAATTGTGATGATTAATTGCTTTTTTTTTCCTTTTTGGGTCACACCAGGCTATTCTTGGGGGTTACTCCTGGCTCTGCACTCAGGAATTACTCCTGGTAGTGCTAGGGGACCTATATGGGATGCTGGGAATAGAACCTAATTTGGCGCGTGCAAGCAAATGCCCTCCCTGTTGTGCTATCAATCTGTCTCTCTCTGTCTTTCTGTCTTTCTCTCTGTCTCTCTCTGTCTCTCTCTGTCTCTCTCTATCTCTCTGTCTCTGTCTCTCTCTGTGTCTCTCTCTGTGTCTCTCTCTATCTCTCTGTCTCTCCCTGTCTCTGTCTCTCTCTGTCTCTCTCTCTGTCTCTCTCTATTTAATAATTGCTATTATTAAATAGATGCTCAAGCTTTATTTTATTTAGTTAATTGAGATTTTGTGCCTCTTAAGCAGTGTTCATTCAGGAACTTGGCCAGCTGGGCATGGCAGGTTGGATACTAGGACCTGGCGATATTAGTGCGAAGTCACCAGGCTGTGCTTGGGGTCTCCTCGGGCTATCCTTACTGGTGCTAAGGGGCCCTTGTGATGCTGGGGATTGAACTCAGGGCCCGTTGCATGTCTGAACCTGGAATTGTCTCCCAGTCCCTTCCCTTTACTCTTTTATGTCTGCTTTTCTCATGAAAAGTTATCTTTACAATTAATTTGAATAAACCTTATTTTTTGAGGGGGCAGGATAAATACTACTCTGAAACACTTGTAATTTCCCTGAGACAACCTTCTTTTGGCAAAAATGATACTGCTTCCTCTCATTAGTACAAGTAAAATCTTCTACAAAATGTAAAGTAAGCAAAGAAGAAACGAAGACACCAAATTAACTTACTGTGCTGTAGGATTTCAACTGAGCATTCATGTTTTTTCTCATCTTGATAAGTGCCAGGTTTATTAATTATGAATTATGGTCAATTTTCAGACCAAATTATATTGATGGCAATTTATCGTATAAGTACTCTCTGTATTTGCCAATTTGTCAACAATAAAATACTCTTACTTTGGTACAGACAAGTGAATAATATTAAAGCAGTGTGGCTGTGAAAATATTTCTGATGTATTAATAGGTACTGCCTGTATAAAGGAAAATTCTATCAAATACGTTTAGGCATTTCTAGATTAAACTGTGCTAAATTTATTAAACTCAGGATTTCCTGGATTCTAATGTGCTGATGTATTTTAGAACTTCTTAAAAGTGAGTAAATATTATTCAGCATTTTTCAAATCCTGTTTATGCCATTCATTTAATTATTTAAAATTTTAATTTGGATAGCAGCTCAGAGTAATAATTTCACTAGCATCACTATTTAGGGAAGCATTTTAAAAACTCCAATGTGGGTGTTTGGAAAAGAGGCAGTCTGATGACCTGAATTAAATGTGAGAACCAGAGAGATTATACAGCAGGTAGGGCACTTTCCTTGCATGCAGTCAGATTAGGTTTAATCCCTGGCATTCCATCTGTTCCCCAAGTTTACCACCCCCAAAGATGAGTGTGGCCCCCAAAACTCAAAGTAAATAAATGTGAACCTGGTGATAGTCGGTATAAAATATACATCTAACCATCACCCACTCTGAGCATCTCAGTGTGTGACCTCTGAGTTAATAAACTGGGTGGATCTTTGGGAGTTTCTCCGATTTCTCCAAGTGGGAAGAGTTCTGTTGAGAATGAAGTAGAGAGTTTGCTGAATAAAAGTCCCAGCTGGTTACTTCATTTGGGCTGAAATTAGCTCTTGTTGCTTAGGCAGAATTCTGCTCAACCTCATTGCCTGGACCTGACCCGGACTCTTGATACAAGTCTTCTTCTGCAGGTCTTGAATATACTGTGTTCAATTGTATTGACTGCTATTTAAAACTAACTGTAAGATTACTGTTATTATAAATGGCTGTATCAAGTAGATCAGAACCCAATAATTTCTGTCATGCAGTTTATAAAACTGAGAGTATATTGTTGCTGACCCTCAATTTCTTAGGGGAATGAAGCCTGTGGGGGAGGTGTGGATTAGTATTATCTATAGCTGACCCTGTCCAACTGGTTTTCTAGAAGATATAAATTTGACTCATTTCTTTTTCATTGGTTTTGGTTTTGGGCCACACCAGTGTTCAGGCCTTACTTCTGCTTCTGTGCTCAGGAATCACTCGTGGCAGGCTCAGGGAACTATATAGGGTGCTGGGGATCAATGGGTTAGCCTCAGGTGTGATACCCGGAGTTCAACATGGTTAAGGGCCCTGTGATGCCCTAAGTACGATGTTGTGTTGTGGCTCTTACTAAAAACCAAGTAGGGCGACATGTAAAAAATGAATTTGGACCTGTGTCTAACACCATGCACAAAAATCAGATCAAAATGGATTAGAGATCTGAATATCAGACTTGAATCCATAAAGTACATTGAAGAAAATATAGGAAAAACCCTCCACGACATTGAAGCTAAAGGCATCTTCAAAGGTGAAACATCACTAACAAAGCAACTAGAAGAAAAGATAAACATATGGGACTACCTGAGACTAAAAAGCTTCTGCACCTCAAAAGAAACAGTGACTAAGATACAAAAGCAGTCCACAGAATGGGAAAGAATATTCACCCAATACCCATCTGATAAGGGGTTAATATCCAGGATATATCAGGCACTGGTAGAACTTTACAAGAAGAAAACAAACAACCCCATCAAAAAATGGGGAGAAGAAATGAACAGAAACTTCAGCAAGGAAGAAATTCGAATGGTCAAAAAACATATGAAAAAATGCTCATCATCACTAATCATCAGAGAGATGCAAATCAAAACAACAATGAGATACCACTTTACACCACAGAGACTGGCACATATTCAAAAGAGCAAGAACAACAAGTGCTGGCGTGGATGTGGGGAAAAGGGGACACTCATCCATTGTTGGTGGGAATGCCGGCTGGTACAGCCTTTCTGGAAAACAATATGGACATTCCTCCAAAGACTAGAAATTGAACTCCCATTTGACCCAGCCATACCACTTCTGGGAATCTACTCTGGGAAACCAAAAATACGCAGCGGAAACACCATCCCTACTTTTTATGTTCATAGCAGCATTATTCACAATAGCCAGAATCTGGAAGCAACCAGAGTGCCCAAAAATCGATGACTGGATAAAGAAGCTTTGGTACATCTACACAATGGAATACTATGCAGCTATTAGGAAAAATGAAGTTATAAAATTTGCCTATAAATGATGGACATGGAGAAGATTATGTTGAGCGAAATTAGCCAGAAGGAGAGAGACAGACACAGAATGACTGCATTTATCTGCATAACATAAATATATATGTAAATATTAAGATACCAATATCCAAGGTCAAGTGAAACATATATCAGGAGGTCTTGTCAAAGGTGGAAATTATCACAAATGTGTGGGAGTCAGAGGTTAGGTAAGACAGAAAATGGAACAGTGTGCTAACAATTGTCGAGGGTACTAATGCCAACCTAGAACTGAACATTAAATAGAGGCAAAAAGATACACATGACAACCCTTTAATGTATTATCTGTAATCCATAGTCTGGAGGGGAAGGAAAAGAGAAAGAGAGAGAAGCGGAAAGAAATAAAGAACCTGCCATGGAGGAGGGCTGGGGGAGGGGGAGGAACTGGGGACGTTGGTGGTGGGAGATGGGCACTGGTGGCGGGATGGGTGCTGGAACACTGTATGACCAAAACCCAAATATGAACTTTTTAATTGTATATCTTTGTAATTGTAAAAGTAAAAAATTAAAAAAATAAAAAATTAAAAAAACAAAACAAAACAAAAAAACCAAGTAGGGCTGGAGAGATAGTACAGGGGTTAAGACTCTTGCTTGTCTCACACGAAGCTGACTCTAGTTAGATCCCTGACACCAGATTTGGTTTCCCAAGTACCTCCAGTAGTGACCCCTGATGCCAGACTCAGTAGTCCTGAACACTGTCAGGTGTGGCCCCAAAACCTCTTCTCCCGAAGTCAACAACCAGCCAAACAATATTGTCTTATATAAATGAAATGAAGTCTAGTGAAACATTTTCAACTAAGTTTTGTTTGTATAAATGGAATGATGATATCTCTTTAATTACAATATATGCCATTGGGCTACACTGGCACGTGAGAGGGTCAAATGGAGATATTACTGGCGCCCGCTCGAGCAAATCGATGAATAATGGGATGTCAAGTCAAGTGATGAAGTGATTATCTTGTATCACTCTTTTAGTGTTTTTCTAAGGGTGCACAACAGGCATGCTGGGGGCTACTTCCAGCTTCTGCTCAGCAGTCACCCTGGTGGTACTCAGGAGACTGTGTAGTAGTGGGAACAAATCTAGAAGCTTCTATCTCTTTGCGGAATCTCCTCAGCCTAGTTCTGTATATCTATATTAATATTTTTGTTTGTTTTTTGGCCACATCTAGTGGTGCTCAGGCATTGGCTCCTGGATCTGTGCTCAGGGATTAACTCTGGCAGTGCTCAGGTAAACAGGATTGGCAGCATGCAAGGTTGTCAGTCGTGAACCTCACACGTGTCTTTGGTTCCCACTAATCTTGTACTTTTCTTTCCACAAGTTCAGCTGGTTGCTTATGATGCATCTGATATGCTTAGCCACTTGACTAAGGGAAATTGGCTAAAGTCTAAAACTAGATTCTGGCTGATATTGGAGGTTCTCTTTCTTTGATACCCTGTTTTTTTACTGCTGGGGCAGCGTATGTTACAGATGGATTTAAAATTTTTTATTTTATTATACCACAGTGCGATATACAATTACAAAGATGTTCATGTTTGGGTTTCGGTCATACAGTGCTCCAGCACCCATCCCTCCACCAGTGCCCATCTCCCCCCACCAATGTCCCCACTTTATGCCCCCTCTCATAGCCTGCCTCTATGGCAGGTTCTTTATCTCTTCTCTCTCTCTCTCTCTTCCTTGTCTTACACATTGTGGATTGCAATACATATATTTAGAGGTTATCATGTGTATCTTTTGCCTATATTCAATGTTCCAGTTCTAGGCTGGTATTATCATTTTTGATGATTATTAGCATACTGTTCCCTTCTCTGTCTTACCTAAGCTCTGACTCCCACATATTTGTGGTAGATGTCACCTATTGTCGAGACCTCCGATCCATGTTTTGCCTTAACTTGGATATTAGTATCATAATATATGTGTATATATATACACATACATACACACACATATATATGTGTGTGTGTGTATCATGCAAATAAATGCAGTCATTCTATATCTGTCCTTTTCCTTCTGGCTAATTTCACTCAACATGATCCTCTCCAAGTCCATCCATTTATAGGCAAATTTTATAACTTCATTTTCTTCATAGCTGCATAGTATTCCATCGTGTAGATGTACCAAAATTTCTTTATACAGTCATCAGTTCTCGGGCACTCTGGTTGTTTCCAAAATCTGGCTATTGTGAATAGTGCTGCTATGAACATAAAAGTGCAGATGGTGTTTCTGCTGTGTTTTTGGTCTCCCAGGATATATTTCCCAGGAGTGGTATGGGTGGGTAAAATGGGAGCTAAATTTCTAGTCTTTGGAGGAATATCCATGTACTGATGAATTTTTGAAGCAACAGGAGTTAAATGTGTCAGGGTGGATGCTTCCATTTTGGAGGAAGAAGAGCAAACTTCCTAGCTTTGTTTATCGATCCAGGCATCAGAAATGGCATCTTGAAATTTTCCAATCATACAGGAAAAGAAATTACTGTGTGTTTTCATGTCAATTTTGTTTATTCGTTTTGAGGGGCCACACCTAATGATGCTAAGTGGTTACTCTTTGCTCTGCACTCAGAATTACTCCCAGCCATGCCCAAGGGTCGGTATGGGATGCCGGGGTTTAAACCCTGCTCAGCCACATGCAAGGCAAAGCGTGCAACCTGCTTGCCATGCTCCAGCCCCCTCACATTTGATTCTTTAATAGTGGTATCCCTGGTGGAGCTCTGGAGTGTCTATGCCCTCCAGACGCTAACTGGACAAGTGCTTAAGGGGCCAACACTCAGTGGAGCTGGGCAGCCACGAGGTGCAAGAGAGTCAACTCAGGATTTACATGTGCTCACTTTTTGCTCCACCACTTAGCTTGCTCCCTGGTCCCTGTATCATGGTCGTAAGGTCACATGACTTATTTGCTAAGAGCATGTCTTGAGGTCTCATGAACTTGACTCCCAGCATTCCAGGTTTCCTTTGGCCAATCCTTACTCAGTTTGTAACCTGAAAACTAATCCCCGAGGAGACCTCTCTCTCTCTCTCTCTCTCTCTCTCTCTCTCTCTCTGTTTCCTAGCCCTGATGAAACAATGAATTGTCACCTTCACCTGCAGGTTTTCCTCTTCAGAGCAGGAAACATCAGTGGCTAGAGTGGCGTTGTCTTTTTGACCTACTTTGCAGGGAAATGAGGCAGGGACTGTCCCCATTGCTGAGCAGGAGGTGGCAGGACCGTTGCTGTCAGGGAGGATGACACCCTCACAGTTCCGAGGCAGAGGGTCGTGGACACTGTGAGGGAACCTGTACCTGTCGTCCACCCAGGCACACAGGGTCTGTTTGCTCTCCTAGATTGTTTTCAGATTGCTGTGTAACAATGGAATACTGCTCAGCTGTAAAGAGGGGAACTCCTGACATCAGCAACATGCAGATGAACCCAGAGGCGGGTAATGACTGAGTGAAATACATCAGATGGAGAAAGGCAAACTGTAGGATTTTGCTCCTATGTGGCAGCTAGAGAAAGCAATGGAGTGAATTAAATAATCATTAACTTTTTATTTATTTGGCTTTGGTGCCACACCTGACAGTGTTCTTGGGCTACTTCATGTGGTGCTTGGAGAGACCTTGTGACTCTGGGGACCAAATTTAGGACTCCAGTATGCAAAACTTGTATTTCAGCTTTTGAGCTATGTCCCTGGCCCTGCGAATTAACTTCTAAACTAAAGACCAATTAGTGGTTACCAGGAGGGAACGGGTGGGAAGATGGATAAATCGGGTAAAGGGATCAACTGGATGATGGATAGACCTGTACTTGGAGTGATGAAATGAATATGTAGGCACAGATGTTGCACTGATAATGGTGCACATTATCAGTGCACCTGAAGCTTTGCATAATATTAAAAGCAGGCAGAACACTTCTACAGTGCAATGTCATGTCAATAAAAATTTGTGGACAAGACAGTTGTGTGCAAGTAAAACATACACGAACTCTATCTCTCCCTGTAGCACCCCTTAGATTTTATAAAGCCACACTCAGAGCAGCTTGAACAACAACCCTGAACAAAGCGGAGCATGCTGGTGAGAAGTATCATTTCACGGTTGCCTGTGGTACCGCACTAGCCTCACGGCTCTTGCGTCTTTCCTAGAAAAACATCCATCTACTGGGCTT
The DNA here is from genome assembly GCA_021461705.1 of Cryptotis parvus. Lineage (NCBI taxonomy): Eukaryota > Metazoa > Chordata > Mammalia > Eulipotyphla > Soricidae > Cryptotis > Cryptotis parvus. The sequence goes on along the minus strand of JAJIBD010005607.1, from coordinate 1,358 downwards.
TCTTCCAGATTATCTCCTGGGTCTCCTGCAGGAGACGGGAATCTGTCCAGAGTCTCCTTTGGGAGTAAGCTGTGTGCCACCAAACCCAAATCACTGGACAGTAGCTACTTCGGGGACTCGAAAGGACAGGTGGGGGTCCTTGGAAGCTCAGCCTGGCCCAGAGGTGAAACGCTGACTCCCTTGCAACTTCGGGTCAGAACCACCCCTGCTCGCTACTGCCCTTGGTGATGTCAGAGGGTCTGGAAACTCTCCTCTCGTGTCAGCATCATCGGGAGGAAGGGGGATGGGAGGAATGTCCCTGGCCAGGAGGCCGGAGGTGCCCCAGGAAGCTGCTTCCTCTGAATAGTTAAATGGCTGCCTCTCAACTTGCACAATGTCACATTGAATTTGAAACAGGGAACTTTTTATATTTTTCCCCTGATTGTGCTGGCACCTGGCAGATGCCTATTTACCACAGGCATCAATACACATAGTAATCAAAGGAAATCAGAGGCACAGATTAGCAACAGCTGCAAGTCATTAGTGACAGACACGGGAAAGCACAATTCTGCACCCAACTTTGAAATAACCAATATGAGTATTTCAGAGCACGAGGGTTACCGCAGGGCACTCTCGCTAACGCGAGAGCAGCCAGACAATAGCAGGGCTTGTCTCTCCTGAGAGGCGGCTTCCAAACCAATCAATCACGGGCTATTGGTCCAGTGACCACCAGCCCTTCCAAGAGAGGATGTACTCAACTCCCGATCAAAGGTCCTTACAGAGAAATAACCTCTGGCTCGTGGGAAAACTTAGCTCTGGCCCTCACGTTAGTGGTGGAAGCCCGTCGCATTTCTCGAGGACTAGATTTCATTTATTGACCTAGTTGGAAAGGGACAGATCAAGGAGAGAGTAAGACACGGCTCTTCTCATTTATTTTCTCCCCGTTGCTATTTGAAAACCGGCTCTGATGAGAGCCGTTCTCTGGGTAGTTAGAGCCGCTCTGCTGGCAACACGAACCTTAGCCTCCTCCAGAAAACACTCTTCAATTTTTAGCTTCTCCCTAATCAATTCATTCAGTGCCTTGGTGGAATACAAGTTGGTCATTTAAAAAATTTCTAGCAGTTGCCTGATACGTCCCAAAACAAATTTATCCAGCGTGGGTTTCTATTTTAGACCGTCTCTGGAAATGCAGATTAACTGTACAACTGGGTAATGGCGCAGAGAGAAACACACACAATTGAGTGGCTGTCTGATTAGCAGGACTGGGCAAAATTTAGCAAGATCTAGATGTATGTCTGCTGCCAGAATGGGACCATGGGGCCACAGGATATAGATGAAACCGGTCTCATCACCACCTTTGCTCTTTGATTTTGATATTA